>VNJO01012336.1:0-45220 GCA_008042535.1 Drosophila tani | reverse complement strand
AATCTTTAAAGTTTGGCCAAATTCCCATACAAAATCCGCAGCAAACACGCACACTGACAAATTATGAATACACAAAATTCAAGCGCGTGTCTGTGTGATCGTCGCGGTACAGTGGTCTACGAAGCTTAAAATTTGTGTCAAATTGTGCTTAGCGTAAATACAATATATGTCGACACTTTGCACACTTTGAATACATTTATGCGTGAAATATAAATAAAACAAACTTAAAACAACTTAAAATACGTAGTAATTAACGACTTTTTTATTTAAAAGAAGAATTAATTAGGACTACTTAAAGTAGCGCCGGAGGCGAAAATTTTTTTTGAAAAAAGAAATCGTGCGCTACTTTAAATTCTCCCTGACCTTATGATCACACCAATAATCTTCTCTTACCTCATCAAACTGTATGTTCTTTACTATAAAATTCTCCTTATAATTTGTATAATCAAATGTACGTCTTAATATTGAAAAGTCGTTTATTACTACGTATTTTTCGTTGTCAACTTTTCGTTTTATTTATATTTCACACATAAATGTATTCAAAGTGTGCAAAGTGTCGACATACTCGTATATAGTATTTACGCTAAGCACAATTTGACAAACATTTTAAGCTTCACAGACCACTGTACCGACCCGGAATTAGGCAAAACTTTAAAGATCGATTCTGACTAAACTAAGAGCGTCCCCAACATAATTTTTTTACCCAAATGTATGTTGAAGCACCCCCTATCTATGGTATTTTTTTTGTAATTTTTTGGAAGGGGCCCGTATAATAGAAAATTACCGGTAGTTTTTATATTAATTTCAGATTTTTTCTATGACAGCTATTAATATAGTAGTCTGATTCTTATAAAATTAAAACCGTAACTGTAAAATCATAAGAAATGGCGAAATCTTAAAATAAATTTAATTCTGTTCAAAAACACCAGATTATCCTTTTTTTTTATTTATCAATCGTAACTATATGGTCGTCCGATCTGACCGTTTCAACTAGTAAAGAATCTGCTATAAAAAGATAGCTTAGATAGCTCTAAAACTGAGAGACTTGATTGGGTAGGAACGGACAGACGGAAGGACAGACGCAAACGACTAAATCGACTTTGCTGTTGATGCTGATTTATTTACTTTACTTATTTATTAAATTATTTATTTATATATTTATTTATTGTTTGCTAACAGATAAACCCTAACTGACTACATAAAATTAAAATTGAAAATGATTTCAATCATGCCAAGTGAAAGACACTCGACTATTTCTCGCCGTGCAGCAGCAACAACAAGTGGAACTTTATTTCGGCACTCGGCTCGTCCGTCCGCCTGCATTCGTTGCTCCGCTTGCTCAATGGGGCCATCTCCCTCGCACCCGTTGACTCGGCCACACACATGTGTGCGCCAGTGTGTATGTATGCGTGTCGTTGCGCCTCGTTATTGGTTTCGGTTTCAGTTTGTTTTTGGGAAGGGGTCCCGTTGCTTTTTCGTTCTCGTTTTCGTTTTCGCTTTCGTTTGCGCTTTCGCTTGCGCCTTTGTCTTGTCCCTGCGCCCGCCTCCGCCTCCCACCCCATCATAACACTTGTTGTCTCTTTCCGTACGTGCGCCTCTTTTTTCGGTTTGGCTAAGCTTCCGTTGGGTGGCGCCACCAATTAAAAAATTTTTCACAAATTAAACAAACACAAAATAAATCCCCGAAACTTACGGGCATCGGAAAAAGCGGGGAAAGGGGGGAAAGCCATGCGAGACGACCGACCCGGACCCGTCGTCCAGCACTTTAATAAAGTCGGGCACACGCCATGCCACCGAAAATAAAATAAAGAAAGAGAAAACACACACGCATGCTGGGGGGAGCCGGTGATTTTCATTAAGCAGATTTTGGCCTTTTGCGTTGCTGTAGGTCAACAAAGTTTTTCCCACTTTTGTTTTTCTTTTCTCTATTTCCCCCCGACGCCTAGAGATGCCAAAGTTGCACGGCAAATTTAATTACTCAACGGGCGGAGAGGCACATATCATGCTATCAAAAAAACCCTCTCTGATTAAAAAAAAATTATCGAAATTAGGAAATTATCGAAAGTAACTGATGACAAGGATGCCACATCTAAATCATAAATTAATGAAAACATGCACACAATGTTTACCTTCCACCAGTGCACACTTTGTAATTTTGTATCTGAATCTAGCCTTTTTTACACCCAGAAAAATGTAGACGATTTTTTTAAACCCGGTACCCGTAGGGTGCAAGGGTATTATAAGTTAGTGCCAACCGAGAATGTATGTAACAGGCAGAAGGAGGCATCTCCGACCCTATAAAGTATATATACTTTTGATCATCACCAGCCGAGTCGACTTAGCCATGTCCGTCTGTCCGTCCGTGTGAAACAACAGATCTCAGAGACTATAAGAGCTAGAGTTACCAAATTTGGTGACAACATTGGAATCTGTTGCACGCAGATCAAGTTTGTTTTAAAATTTGGCCACGCCCACTTGCGCCCTCAAAAATCATAAAAAACGTTAAATAACCTATACTTGTTATTTTCGGGTTAAAGTTAATAGATAAAATAAATGAGTATAATAGAGCGGACGTTTCCTGAAAATTTCAGTAAAATCGGATGATAAACATGGGAGATATTAGCAATAAGGTTAGAATTTTAACACACCGCCCTAAGGCACTGCTGTTGCAAGCTGTAGCCGACAGGTGGCGCATTCGAGCCTTGGCCGTGCGATATAATGGCGCCAGCTGCAGAAGAAATTACAAATAAATATAGCAAGAAATGACAAAAATTAACAATTCATTTTTTGACGCCGATCGAGCGGGTTTTTATGTGTTCCTATAAAATGTATCATTCATATTTAAGTATGACATTAAATTGTTTAGGTCGTGAGCTAATTCGAGAGGCGATTTATTTTAAGAAGTATCGAAGTAGACTGTTATAATTATATTAATTATTTATAAATTATTTATAATTTATTTAATTTATTAATTATTTTGTAGTGTTAAATAGCTATTTTTTAGTCATAGTTTTTTTTTATGCCATACTAAATAAATTTGGATTTTTTTCTTGTAATATTTAGCCCGTTGTCTAATCTTTTATTCACACAAAGGCATTTATAACATTTCAATGCCATTGCGAATGATGATTACTTAGGAACTGAATATACAGAAGCGTATTTTACAAAACAAACACACTTTTAAATAGGAAAACATTCCCTTCTCAAAAAAAGAGAGCCATTCATAGAAGAGAGAAGCCCCAGAAAGCCCTCTCACGATCTACGAAAATAGAATATTATGTGGATCTTCCGACCAGAAGCTACCACCGCTCTCAGTAGACAACCGCTGCCATAATGGATCTGTTGTTCCTCAGCCGACGAATTTTTCTGGGCGACGGCAGCCACGACGACGACGTCCTGATCCACGGCGGGATTATCGTGGACACCGAGGGCATTATACGGCGGGGTGGGTCTTCTTCCCTTGCCGCTCGCGAGAGATATCTGATTTATTTTCTGACATCTGCCATCCCCTTGTCCAGTGCTGCGGTCGCCGCAGGAGGTCAACACTTATCTGTACAACACAGAGTCCGAGGCGGTGTTCGACTTTGGAGACTTGGTCCTGATGCCGGGCCTCATCGACCCCAATGTCCATATCAACGAGCCGGGGCGTAAGGACTGGGAGGGCTTCGTTTCGGCCACCAAGGCGGCGGCCGCCGGCGGCTTCACCACCATCGTTGACCGGCCCACCAACGCCAGCCCGCCCACTGTGAGCGTGGCGGCGCTCAAGGCCAAGACGGCGACGGCTCGCGGCAAGATCTATGTGGATGTTGGCTTCTGGGGCGGCCTCGTTCCCGGCAACGGCGATCAACTGTCGCCCCTGCTGGCCGCCGGCGTCATGGGTCTCCAGTGCACGCTGTACGGCTCGGCCCCGCCAGTATCCGAGGAATTCCCGGCCGTGAACGAAGCCCAACTGGAGGAAGCCCTCCTTCGATTGGCCGAGGAACACGACGAGGGGGAAGCCGTAATAGCGGTGAGTGGAGAGCGGAGATTAAGTGGCTTTGTTCAGGGATCAAAAGAAACCCGCGCAATGGATTTTTTTATTTGCTTTTTGCTAGGTGCACGCCGAGCTGCCGCTGCCCATGGAGATTAAGCCGGAGGAGGACGCTGAGCGTCGCGAGTACGCCACCTTCCTGGCCACCCGGCCACCCAGCATGGAGGTAACAGCGATGCAGCTGCTCTGCCGGCTGGCGCGACGACACCCGAAGCGGCGCATCCACGTCCTCAGCCTGAGCAGCAGCCAGTGCCTGCCGCTGGAGGCGGAGTGCCGCCAGCAGGGTGGCCAGCTGACAATCGAGACGTGTCCGCACTACCTGGCCCTGGCCGCCGAGGAGGTGCCCGAGTGCGGGACGGAGTACAAGACCTGGCCGCCCATTCGGGAGCAGGGCAACCAGGAGCGGCTGTGGAACGAACTGAGAGTGGGCGGAGCCATTCGGATGATTGGCAGCGATCACTCGCCGGCAACGCCAGGCGCACGCGCCCTTACCTGCGGCCGGGGGCGTGGCGACTTCCTGAGAGCCTGGCCCGGCATCAACTGCCTGCAGCTCAGCCTGCCCGTCGTCTGGACGGCAGCCAACCAGCGGGGTGAGCTTGGCCACACCTCATTAGTATATTAGTGGGCACTGCGTAGGGGACATTAAGTATACGCACTGTGTACTGCCAATGTCAGGGAAGGGGCCAGATGCTAGATGGATTTACTCTTCCGCGAACTCTGGCTCTCCAGGCTTCCAGGCAGAAGCAGGAAGACCAGGAAGACCATGTAGGACTTCCCACATGCTATTAGTGCGCGCTATGCATTCCGGGAAATTGGGCGCTATTTTTAATGCATTGTCATGGCCAAGTTCGAGGACGTCAATGCTTGTTTATCGCATTTTATTCTGGAATTCTGCATCCCTAATTGCCCCCCCCTAATTGGGGGCTAAAGGACTTATGTCCTTTAATATGTTTTGCATGCGATGGGAATGTTGCAAATCCGCTGCAGACTTTGATTTCCTTTTCCAAGTTTGATTGGCAGCTTACAGTCTAATTTTAAACAACAATTCCCCTCATGAGAAGTTTACAAATAGTTTGTGAGCCTTATTCAGAATGTCTTCGACACTACTTTTAATTTCTGATTCCAGAAAAAAGTAATTTTCAAGTGCAAAACATGGTTACCATAATAAATGTTGCAGAAATTACTAGGGCTTTTATATCCCTTAAAAAAGCCTTGAAAAGTATGCTACAAAACGTTAAATCTTAAAAAAATAAAAATGTGCACTTTATGGCATACTTTTAGGTGCTTTTTTAGTGGGGCTCAAGCAACTGCCACCTTAAAGGTTTCAAAATCATTCTAAAATCTGACCAATAGTATGCATTAAAATAAAATAAAAATAAATAACCCTTGCAGGATCCCCTCTGAGCATCGGCGACATCCATCGGCTGATGTGCCTGGAGCCTGCCCAGATGTGCGGACTGTCCGCCTTCAAGGGCCGCATCGCCGAGGGCTTCGACGCCGACTTTTGCGTTTGGAGTCCCGAGGAGGAGTTTACCGCGGGACCGGAGCAACTGTTCACGGCCACCAAGGCCACGCCGTACGCGGGTCGCCGGCTAAGGGGTGTGGTCCATGCGACGGTGGTGCGAGGCCTGCATGTCTACCAGCAGTTCGAGGGATTTGGCCAGCCGCTGGGCAAGGTGCTGCTCCGGAAGAGCAGCCGTAAGCTGGTCAAGTTCGTTCGCATGTGAGGGTAAACACACATTGTTAATTAAAATCTTCTAGAGATTGGGCTGTGCTCGTTGATATTCCTCTGCCACTTACCTACCTTCATCGAAGGTGCTCGCGTTTGAACTATGAGTTTGTCAATGCTTTTTATTTTTGTCTAAATAAAGTGTTACATAAACTATATCATTAAATAATGAACATAAATCTTATCATTGTATTCCTTAAACAAGTAATTAAACAAATAAAATACAGTGAACATGTAAATAGATAATATATTCGCTGGCCTACTTTTAGGCAGATTTCTAATTGTTTTTCAAATCTCGGAAATATAAAATGTTTCTCTTCATATTATAAATATTACATTTTCGTTGTGCTTAAACAAATAATTTAAATAATAAAATACAGTGAACATGTGCATAGATTATATTTTCGCTGGACTACTTTTAGGCAGGTCTCTAATTGTTTTTCAAATCTCGGAAATATAAAATGTTTCTCTTCATATTACATTTCCGTTGTGAAGGGTTCTAGCTAAATAAATATAAATCTGTTACATTTCCCGAGAAGCCTTTGTATCTGTACTATTGAAAAATATTATTGGGAACTGATTTAATGGATTCCAGCTGGAGAGCTTTCTGTGGAACTCTATTGGTACCTAATGTATCAAGAGTTGACACATGCAAAGGCTTTGCCGATTAAAACGCTGATATCAACTTGTTGACAAACTGCTGGGATACAATTTCCCTGGAATGAAACTATTTTATTATCCGATTTAATACGCTTAGTTAGAGTAACCAGGATCCCTGGCATTCTTGCGTTCCTGGAAGTTGGCCTTCCACTGCAGTTTTTCCGCTTTTTCCGTTCCTTTGCCGACATCCTTTGAGCTTCCTTCGAGAGCAGGCACCGGGAAGATGGGGTAGCGAAGCGAACAGAAGATGGCGGGAGATAGGAGGCAGGAGATAGGAGGCAGGAGACAGGAGGCAGGAGACAGCAGGACGTGCAACAAGTTGTCGCGTGGCAACGTTGAGTAAACATGACACCAGCCGACCTCTCGCATCGCATGTGTGTGTGCCTGCCTGCCTGCCTTCCTGCCTTCCTGCCTGCCTGCCTCACGCTTATCCTGCGCTTCTCCAAGCATGCGGATGACAGCTTAAGTTTGCTTGCCAGGCGTCAACTCAATTTTTGCACTACACTGGGTGTGTGTCTGTGTGAGTGAGTGGGTGACTGGGCGTGTGGGTGTGCGCCAAGAGGCGTGTTTACCTAAGCGGCGCGCCCGCCTGTGGTCCGGGTTTATGCCGTGATTTAGTTGAACTAGAAGATTCTGAAATTATCTGCGAGGGAGTGAGCCATACAGTCAGAGAAACAATTGAAGAAGTGCCCCAGTTGTCTCTGTAAACCAGTGGTTCGCACCATTACATTCACATTCCAGCATGGCTTTTGTGTGAGTGAGAGATTGTCGTTATATGGCTAGATACACTTGGAAAAATTGAGAACCCCACTTTGATTTGTCTAAGTGGAGTCTTTGGTAGAGTGCTGGCCTGGAGTGCTGATTATCTGGGGTTCGAGTCCGAGTCGTAACAATTATGTCTTGAAAATGTGAAAGAATGTCTACTAAATATACATACTTTACGTATTAAATTACAGAAGAAATGTACATGTATATGTATATATATACACCCAAAAAAAATCATCATAGAACCTATACGATTGTTACATGAAGGCTTTACTCTTGAGTATTCAAAATTTTCTTAATAAGATGCTTATCAATTTAATACTCCAAAGGTATAGTATTTATACTCATCTGCATCATTATTTCATAATAATCACTAACGCAACAAACAGAAAAGCACTAAATTCCAGCTAACGCGATATGTTATCGAATTTCCGATGTAGGTTTGTATAAAAATAATACTCAAAAATACACAATTGATACTATAGAGTATAAAAAATAAACTTTGGAGTAAGCATTTGATATTTTGAAGTATAAAATCTATACTAAACTCGTTATACTGCTTGAGTATACTTTTAAACAACGCGTAGAAAGGTTAAACTCTTGTTTTTTTGGGTGTACATATATATAGTTATAACTTCTCATTCAAGTAACTATATATTTTTTAATCGAGAACGATTTCTTCTTGAAATCGAGAAGACTTCTTCTTAAATCGAGAATACTCTTTCTCATAAAAACGTTCTTAATATGAGAATTCTTCTTATCGTTTCTGGTGTTTTTCGGCTGGGCCTGCGTTTAGGAAAAAAATACCAATATCGAGAGGGTTGAGAATGGTTTTTTTTTTCAGTGTAGCTAAAATTTTCGGTAATATGGCATAGGTATTTACCTCTAAATAAGGCTGGATTTCTTCTTCTGTTCAAATTTATGCACATAATACGTGTGCCGGTAGAGGACCGGCAGGGAAGATTAATGAGAAATTGCTGTAAACTTTAAATTAATTAGTAAGTATACATTGAATTTTCTGAATGCTACATGCCATTAGACATTGTTTAATTACTTTTTTTGCAATAGAGTAAGCCATTCCAAACAGTGAAGGCAATTATAAAATGATAATTTTGACAATTACACTTCTTGTTATTTAACAAGTATTTTCCCCTGGGAAACTCTAATTGAGTTTTCTTTTCTTTTCTTTTTTTTTGCTGTGTGTGTGTAGCAATAAGAAAGGTGAAAGGGGGCCAGAGTGAGACAGATTGATGGCGGCGGACAAAGACAGACAGGGATAGCCGGGGCAGAACTGTCAATCAACGCAGACGAAGCGACCCACGCATAAACCGCTTTGTCGGCGTCCTTTTTCCGCTTTTCCGCGAGGAAGGTTGGTATGGTATGAAGGCAAGATGTTGGCGGAGGCTTGGCCCGCAAATATACCTTCAGCTTGTTGATATGCCACAGCCACGTCTGGTGACGTTGCGATTCGCCGTTCCTTTGTTTTTTGTTTTTTTTTTATTCAGCCCAGTCTGTTTTTGTTTGCTTCCTGAATGAAAGAAAGCCTGACTGCTTGACTGGCTGAATGCCTGAATCCCTGAATGCCGCCTGTTGCCTGCGTCATTGATGCCCACGCTTGGCTCCTCGCCCAGCGCTGTTAACCACAGCGGAGTCGCTATTTTTAGCTCTCCGGAGCGGAAAACTTTCGCCAAACTAATTTGTGAATTATTCACAAAAAAAAAATAGAAAAAGAAAAACCAAAACAAAACAAAAGCGAAAAGCGAAAAAGGCCAGCCAGAGTGCGACTGTGCACTTGCGTGGCTGCTAAAATAATTACGGAAAATGTTGTGTGCACATTTAGTTGTCTAACTTGTTATGCAGGCGGTCATGAGAGTGAATCAATTAAGTGACGTAACTTGAAACTATTTGCGTAGCAAATACGTACATATTTTCGAAATGGAATTACACGTGGAGCCAGAGAAAACAGTTTTGCCGAAAAGCGAAAAGCGTTTCCATTTCATAATTAAACCGCAAACTTTTTAATGTAAGTTGCCAGCGAATTCAGCTGCAAATAGAGATAAAAATTATTTCGGTTATTAAAATAATTAAGTGCAATTTGCACAAAAGTGGTGCCAAAACAAACTTCCACGTGTAGGGGAAGTATATGGACACAGGACTTTCCACGTTTCCACGCCATTTGTGGGTTAGCATCGCCGGCTTATGAATTTCCCCCCGCTCTTTCTTTTTTTCGTTTTTTCGGAAGAAATTCGCTTAACGCCAAGTTGCCTTCGAGCAGCTTCCGTTCCCATTAAATAAATGCCACAAGCAGATCACAGTTTCAAATCATATTAAAAGCTGCGCGCTGGTCCAGGTGAACTGGTGAGTTGCTTTTGAGTGGATTTCACCTGTCACGGCCAGGCAACGCTGCGTATGCTCGATGTGGCCGGCGCCTCGCAACGAGCACGTAACGTATCCGCCATGTGAGCCGCACGCGACAGCCTACACTTTCGCCAGCTGTTGCCTGGCGAAGGGGATGAATTGGGAAGGGAGAAAGGAGAACGGAGAACGGAATAAGGTAAAGGTAAGGTAAAGGTAATGTAAAGAAGGTGAAGAAGGTGATGTACGAATAAAAGGCAAACATTACGCATACGCAGCGCTGGTAAAGTGAAACGTTATACCCGTTAGCCCCGAAGTCATGGGCAACAAGGTGAGATGAGATGAGTTTTTTAGAGTTTGCAGAGAAACGCGAACGCAAAGGAATTCTGAAGGCGTGACTTGACCCAGGCAACGGGGGATCAAAATCCACTGTATCCGCGGAATAAACATAAATTTGCACAAGCTCTTCGCACAGAAGCGGTGGATATAATAGCACTGAAAATGATTTAGCGATGGAGATAGGTTCAAATAATATTGAGTAACTATTAAAATAAATTATGTTTTGATAATTGGATCATTTTTAGTTTCCTTTAACTCGGACTTCTTAAAAGGTCGTATAATTAAGTACGTTTTTGAGCGATTTATATGGCAACATTATTAGTAATAATAATACTATTTTACCTTAAAATACCTATTATAATTGTTATCGTATAATTGTTCTTCATTATTTTTTTGATTTTTATTCGCTCTCTTGTTATTTTCAATGTGTGTAGTTTTCTTTTCTAATTTGTAGTGTGACAGTAGTCTTTTTTCTACTTAATCCTAATTTCATTTAATCTCGGCGGAATCTTAACATAAAATGCTAAATGCTTTACAAAATGCTAAAAGGGCTACACTATGCCATACATAGTACTCAGTTAATGCTTACATAATCTAACATAGTAATAATCAACAAGAATTAAATCATTACCTTTACGACTAATGAAATTCTTATAAGGAAAACTAACCCTGTAGTTCTGGCTTGCCATCCAACCCCTTCGTGTAGGGGTACATACTTAATTGACCCCATGGTAAGCGAACCACCAAGTACTTGGGTACTTACTTGACGGACAGGACTCGAATGAGACAGGACTCAAAGCTATAATTAGCTTTAGTACATACATATGTATGTACGAGTTGTCGACGTTGTTCTTTGATTTGCTTACTTGGAGGGATGGATAGGGTGCTGGACTATGAATCAAACAGTTTAGTGTCCGAGTCCGAGTCCTTACAATTGTGTTATACAGCAATGACACTGTATTAAAAACTGAATTATTTAGAGTTTCCATTAGAGGCAGGAAAGAAACTGTAGTATATATTATTATAATATGACATATTTCATACACATTTAATGCATTAAATTAAAAAAGTATATATATATAAATAATATTTATGAAGATCAAAATCAATTTAAGCAATATAAATTACTGCTGTACGAAGACTCCAGAAAAACATTCCGACGATAGCCCTATAAAAACAATTTTTAAACGCATAGTTGTCTAATAAGAGCTCTATTCAATGAACATTTTAAAATACAGTGTAATAGCCGCATAAATAAACCTAAAATCAATTTAATCAATATAAATTACTGCTGTACGAAGACTCCAGAAACATTCCGACGATTAATTTTGTTTACCTTTTAAGTCGGTGTGACCATAGCCCCATTCAAGAAAAGTTTAAACAGATAGTTGTCTAATAAGAGCTCTATTTAATGAACATTTTAAAATACAGTGTAATAGCCGCATAGAAAAACCTAGGGCGATGTCATACTTCCCTGCAATGAAACATGTTTTAAGTCGGTGTGACCATAGCCCCATTAAAAACAAATTTAAACAGATAGTTGTCTAATAAGAGCTCTATTTAATGAACATTTTAAAATACAGTGTAATAGCCGCATAAATAAACCTAGGGCGATGTCATACTCCCCTGCAATGGAACATGTTTGAACATGCGTAGGGTTAAGCCGTGACAGCTTTCTGAACGCAACTGTACCTCCGGCTCGTGCCCCCGTATTTTTCCTGCGCTTTCAATTGCAGTTAATACGGGATACAGATAGCCATACTAGCTAGTGTCCCCGAATGGAGGGGGGGAACTGGGGGAGACACTTTTTGCTCCACCTGCCTGCGATTGCACTTCTCTTTGCGAAATGAGTCGTCATGGAAACGACGCGGGGGGCACCGAAAAGTATGCAGCACTGAATGGGCGAGCAGGTGCAAGCGAGAGGGGCGACCGCGCGACGGACTGCGGGTGCGCAAGCGAGTCGGCAAGCAAGCTGCTACGCCATAACTGTGCGCTAAGGCGATAACGGCAGCAGCTATCTCGCTCCCGCCACCGCTGCTTGCGTTGGCTATTTTAAAATATTTATGCATCCAACTGCGTGGCTATGTGTGTATTTGTGTGTTTGTGTAAAGGTGAGCAAAAAGAACGACGTTGACGTTGACGTGGCGCTCCGCTCTCTTTGTTGTTGCTGCTCCACAAGAAGTTGTACCGAACGAAGTAACGGCAAATTACGAAACAATATATGTACATAGATAGTGCGAGTGGGAGAGGGAGCGGCAGAGTGGGTGCCGTCCCTCAATCATATGCTCACTCAGCTGTGCCTCTGCCGGCGCCGCCGTCGCTGCGGTGACGTGTGTCGCTTCGCCTCTCTATCTCGCGCCTGCCATCCCGCTCGCTCGCAGCGCTGCCGTCGCCGCCGCTGCCGCTGCCGTCGCTTAGTCAGTCATCATCGCTGCTACTTTTCAGTTTCAGTTTGACTACGTAGAGAACAGACGGCCTTCCCAAAAAACACACACACACCAGCGCGAGGTGACACAACACACACACACGGAACACACGCGCGGTGTGGTTAAAACAAAAACAAATCGGCAAACACATAGAAGAGCAGCAACAAGAACAACAATACGAGAAGCAAGGCGCCGGCGGGAACAGCAAAGGTGACGATTCAAAAGCAGCAAATTTTGAGCGCCAAAAAAAAAAGCCTGAAGAAACGTAACAACATTCTTTCTTTCGGTGCAAGTGTGTGCAAGTAAATAATTATAGCCTCTCGCTCTATGTATGCGTGTGTGGGTGTGTGAGTGTAATCAAATACAACTCAGTAAAATAACAACAATCTTGACGTAATCGCAAAACGATACGAAAAAGGAGGCAAAAGCAGCGGCAACAATAACAAAGCGATTTGTATTCTTTGTTCCGTTTTGAATTTGCATTGCTGTCATCTCCCTCGCCTTGAAAGCCGCTTACCGCAGATAAAAAGAGACAGAGCGAAAACACACTCGCGTGTGTGTGTGGTGTGTTGGTTTCTTTTCTTTTTTTTGTGCAGTGCTTGTGTTTGCCGTTATGCAAAGATTTCATTGTTATTAGTCAGCAACGTCAACAGGCGGCAAAAGCAAAAACAACAAGCAAGCGAAGCGCGGGTAAGCGATAAACACCAAAAATGCCGAGGGAATGCGCCAAAGCTCAAGAGCAAGGGGCAGGGGGTAAAGAGTGATGTATTTGTGTGTGTGTGTGGGGGGGTGTGCAGAGGGAGTGCAAGTGCAAAGCCAACAAACCCATAACTGCGGCGATCATCAATGGGCGAGAGAGAGAGAGAAAGAAAGAGAGAGATGCAAGGCGGAAGAGCGGACAAAGAGAGAGACGCGGAAGAGCGAAGGAGAGGAGCGGATTATGCTTATCAATCAATGGGTTGGTTATTGATACCGATACCGCGCTTCGCCTTGACACTGCGATAGTCCCGAGCCGCTTAGATAGTAGAGTCATAAATTACCACCGCTTACCATAGCCGGTAACGGGGGGAACCACTCCGGGGTCTGGGGCGGCCTGGAAGAGCTTTCTCCCCATCCTCCCCATCCACGAACACCGATTCCCGCTAATCTTGCACATTTAAAGAGCTCAACTGGTTAGGGCCGTGCATAATTAGCCGGCAACTACGACGAGCTGATAACACAAGCTCCCCTTTCCAGCTGATAACGCACACGGACCGAAATACCCGTGTCGTTGGGTGCCCGGCGAAAAATAAGTAATATGGGGAGTAATCATTCATGGGACGAACCAACAAAGTTCAAGGCCCTGAAAATACCGACTTTTTTTTTATTTCTAACCAAATACCAAATTTAAACTCGATCGGAGAAAAGGTCACACATTTTGAACTCTTTGTTTTTCTCCCCTAAAATATGTTTGGATCTTTTTTGATAATATTTAGAACCAAGTTTAATTTGTGCTCATATGGATTTTTATACCCGGTACCCATAGGGTACAAGGGTATTATGGGTTAGTGCCAACCGAGAATGTATGTAACAGGCAGAAGGAGGCATCTCCGACCCCATGAAGTATATATATTCTTGATCAGCATCACCAGCCGAGTCGATTTAGCCATGTCCGTCTGTCCGTTCGTGTGAAACAACAGATCTCAGAGACTATAAGAGCTAGAGTTAACAAATTTGGTGACAACATTGGAATTTGTTGTACGCAGATCAAGTTTGTTTTAAAATTTGGTCACGCCCACATGCGCCCTCAAAAATCATAAAAAACGTAAAATAAGCTATACTCGTTATTTTCGGGTTAAAGTTAATAGATACAATAAATGAATACAATAGAGCGGACGTTTCATTAAAATTACAGTAAAATCGGATGATAAACATGGGAGATATTAGCAATAAGGTTAGAATTTTAACACACCGCCCTAAGGCACTGCTGTTGCAAGCTGTAGCCGACAGGTGGCTCATTCAAGCCTTGGCCGCCAACTGCAGAAGAAATGACAAAAGAATATAGCAAGAAATGAAAAAGCGGGTTTTTATGTGTTCCTATAAAATGTATCATTCATATTTAAGTATGACATTAAATTGTTTAGGTCGGGAGCTAAGAAGTATCGAAGTACAAGTATCAATGTACAATTTTAAATTGCCTTTTAGTGTGAAGCGCAAACGTTTAGGTACCGGGTATCTCACAGTCGAGCACAGTCGACTGTAGCTTTCTTACTTGTTTTTTTATAATATTTAGAACCAAGTTTAATTTGTGCTCATATGGATTTTTATACCTGAAGTACCTGCTGAAGTACTAACCATGCAGGTCTTAACTTCATAGAAGGTGCATAATGCCAAGGCAGAACCTCTTGCAGGTCCTTAGGTCTATGAGACAGGACAAGTAACAAAAGATGAGTTGCTTGGATTGACTTAATCTATACTAATGTTACTTAGATTACACATAGTAGTCTGCATACCAAAGAGCTTTGTTGTACCTCTTAGAGGGGCTGAGATCCTTGAGATCTTGTATACTGTTGCAGGAAATATTCCACCCTTTTTAACACAGGTCCAAGCAGTGTTGGGAAGCGGTGTTGAAGGCACACACAGTTAGCACCAGCTGTTGTCCGTCCGGGGGGTTCGCATTATCAAAATTGTTACGGGTGTGCTTATAATCTCGGCGTAAAGCCGTGGGTTTATGGGCCATGTGCAGTAGGCTCTCTCTACCCCCCTCCCACTCTCTCTCTCACTCACCCTTTTGGCACAAACAATGGCTTTGTCTAACTCACTTCCACTCCCGCTGCTTTCTTCTGCTTGTTCTTAGCTTGTCCATGACAAGTAATAACTGTTGTGGCTTTGTTTTTGTTATTGCACATTCATTTAGTTTTAATTAATTCAGCCAAGAAAACAGCGTTAGAAGGGGAGGAGTGCTGGGGTGGGACGTGGGGCGTGGGAGGGGGGCGCAGAGATTCACCAGCACATTCGCAGAAAGCCAACAGCACAAACACCGACCAACACCAACGCAATGGAAACGAGTAAAAATAAATAATGCTGACGTCAATTTTGCGTACGTCGTACACAGGGAGAAACGGCAGCCCGAAGAAGGGGGGCGCTTCGGCTCGGCTAGAGCAAATCAAAAGCCGAAAGCAAAATGCGAAATGCATTCTGATTGGAATTGATTGAAATGTAAAAGCAACAAAAACGTCGCTGCCGCTGTCGCTATCGACGTCGGCGGCGCTGCTGAGTTTTCTGCGAAAGTCAAAAAGCAACAACTATTTAAATTTTAAAACAAAAACAAAAAGAAGGGAAGACTACTTCGTAAAGCCGAAGCTTGTTTACCCTTGTATACCCTTCTTTCTATGAAAATTTGGGGAGATTCATCCAGATACATATTGATGCTGGTTAAGAATATATTTATATATATATTTATATACTTTATATAGTCAGAAATTGCTCGCACATTGAAAATTTCTGATTAAAATTGTAGTACCCATTGCAGCGAGCGAACTCGCCGAAGTCGGAAGTTCTCTTATCCAAGAGTAAATACAGGTCCGAACAAAGAGCATGGTGTGAGTGGCGTATGATTTTCCCTTTTTCCACTCTTGCAGGGTATTATAATTTCATTCACGAAAATCATGAAAAACGTGTTACTAAGCTATTGTGATTTTCGGTTTAAACTTTAATGTAAAAAGATATGTACGTACGTCCTCTAAAAATTCGATTAAAATCGCACGATAAACGTGAAATCTATTGATTAATAAAGTTTCTGTGCATGCTTCTTCTTCTTCTGTGTTGACACAGCCCATGCGTGTTGCTCAACATGTTCCTAGCAACACTTGCGTTTTTTGGGTGTTTCTTAACATGTTCGCAGCAACATTTATCGTTTTTGGGTGTAGCTCAACGTGTTCCTAGCTACATACATTTGTCATCATTTGTCAACATTTTCTTTTATCCATGTTTATGTGCTATTTAATTTCATTCACAATGCTTTGGGTACCGGGTATCTCACAGTCGGTCACACTCGACTGTAGCTTTCTTTCCTACTTGTTGAGCTATCTGAATAAAACTTTGCAGATAGTCTTCGGTAATTTTCTGTTATACGGGCCCCTTCCAAAAAATTAAAATAAAAAAACCATAGATAGGGGGTGCTTCAACTTACATTTGGGTATAAAAATTATGTTGGGGACGCTCTTAGTTTAGTCACAATAAATCTTTAAAGTTTAGCCTGATTCCCATACAAAATACAGTGGTCTGAGAAGCTTAAAATGTTTGTCAAATTGTGCTTAGCGTAAATACTATATATGTCGACACTTTGCACACTTTGAATACATTTATGCGTAAAATATAAATAAATCAACAATTTGACAACGTAAAATACGTAGTAATTAACTTTTGAATTCCATTTTTTTTTTTATTTCAATATTAAGATTATATTTATATATATATTATATATATATTATATATAAAATTATAAAGGACCTTCCATGTCCTTATTTTTGTTTAATGTCAAGAGCAAAAATTGGCTGTGCAAAATAACATAGGTTAAAAAAAAAGAATTTATTAGGATTACTTAAAGCAGCGCCGCAGGCAAAAAATAGTTTTGAAAAAAAAATCGCGCGCGCGATGTCTCTGACCTAAGGATAACAGCAATACTCTTCTCTTACCTCATCTAACTGTATGCTTTTTACTATAAAATTCTCCTTATAATGTTTATACTTAAATGTACGTCTTAATATTGAAAAGTTGTTATTTACTACGTATTTTACGTTGTCAACTTTTTGTTTTATTTATATTTCTCGCATAAATGTATTCAAGGTGTGCAAAGTGTCGACATGCTCGTATATAGTATTTACGCTAAGCACAATTTAACAAAATTTTTTTTACAATAATTTCGCCATCATTCCTATGGCAGCTATAGGATATAGTAGCCCGATTTCGGTCGTTTTGACATATATACTGCGTGCTAAGAAAAAGGACTATGCTGAAAACTTAAGCTCGATAGCTCAAAAACTGAGAGATTAGTTCGCGTAGAAACCGACAGACGGACAGACGAACAGACGGACATAGCTAGATCGACTCGTCTGGTGATGCTGATCAAGAATATATATACTTTATGGGGTCGGAGATGCCTCCTTCACTGCGTTGCAAATATCATCGCAAAATTATAATACCCTCTGCAAGGGTATAAAAAAAAACATTTGTAAATGTCCAGACCTTCCTCCAGAGTTAGTATACATAAGTTTTAGAAGAAGTGTTCGCATTTATAGCATAAACGTAAAAGATCAACTGATTATATGAAATAATCTTTATAAGTTTTAGAAGAAGTGTTCGCATTGATAGCATAAACGTAAAAGATCAACTGATTATATGAAATAATCTTTATTTTTTTCTGTGCAGAAATAGAACTTGTTCATTTTATAATTTCCGAAACGCGAACCCGCATATTTGAGCCAATTTATGGTTAAACTATGCACTGCTATTTCGCTGACCACAGGTATGCACATAGCACGGAATGGGTTATTTGCGTTCCCTTTGCGGGGGACTTGGCAAACTTCATTAGTGATGTCAGTGATGTCAGCCGGCGCAAAGGTATCACGGCTCACATGGGGCAGTGAGTCAGTCAGTCGGTGGGTTATTTGATGGGGTCGTTCAGACAGCGCGGCGTTTGGCAGCCCGAGTCCCAAAGTGGGCGCTGGACGATGGGCGATGGGCGATGGGCGTTAAACAGGGTTCGTGCTGGGTCGTAATTAATGGCAATTATTATGGCACTCAAAGGGAAGTCGATTGAAAAAGACAGCCTAAATAATGCACAGGGAACTGGACGTTTTATTCCAGAAGCAGATAGCCCTTTGAGAATCAAACAATTGGTCACAGCAATTCGCAGTCGTTGCATTAATTAACTATTTAAGCCAAGCTGTTGCAGGCCTCAAATAATCCCAGGTCTGTTTTTTAACACAGCCCCCTTCCCCAATTTGGCTGAGACATGCCGCCAAGACATCCGATGGTGACGTCAGGCCCCTACAAACACATATGTATAGTCACTAACTATTAGTTGTAAAGCCATTAGACGGAGAGCCTCATCGCGACTGGCGGGAATTAGTCATTTGGGGTAATTGTTCGTTCAATTTTATGCATTACTTGTAGGTTTTTTCTTTTTTACAAAATTTGATAAATTTACAATTCAGTTAAATCAGATATGTATTGACAATTTTTCAATTTCCAAGGTTCCATATTTTATAGATATTTCCGATGCTCTTGTCAAGAACAAATAAAGAAAAGAGATTTTAATACTTATTTTATTTCATGTATATTGATTTAAGAAAACACAAATATATACTTATAGTTAACAGCTCTCTTTTTTTAATAAATTACTTTTAAAACTAGAGAAAGTTTTCGGATAATCTAACGGAAAAAGGCAAGTCTGGCAGCACTGCTGGAAACATCTGGCAACTACGCCAAATACAGCAGCGACTGTCGATGAAAAGAAATGACCAAAACAACGCTAATTTAAAGAAGCAGCCTTTTGACATTACTTTTCTTTTAATAATAAATTCAAATGAACTATAAAGAACTATTTGTTTTTCTTAAATTCACCGCACTCTGTGAGTGTCTGCGGTATCGTTTTCAAATTTAATCAATTGTCCGAAACGAAATCGATGATTCTAGAGATGGGAAAATGTGATCCATCGAATGCGATATCGATTTTATGTCCAGCTCTAGCACTGTAGCAGTGAGTGAGCGAGCAAGCAATACGCGAACGGTTTTTGCGCAAAAACGGAGTTTATCAATAAATCGTTGCGTGCAATTGCAGCGAAGCTGGGAAACCCGTGAGTGCGAGTGCAGGTGACCCTAGTTTGGTGTTTCGACCTCCAGAATTGTACGTCTGCCCCGCGTTTCGGGGGTGTGAAAAACTAAAAAGGAACGTAGGCAACGATAACAACAGGCGGAGAGAGAGAGAGCAGTGCGGAGCTCGCAGCAGTAGTGTTGTGTGTGTGCGTGCTGCCAACTTGTCGCACCAACTCGGTGCTGTTGGTGTTGTTCCCTCTGCTGCGCGTGCTGCTGTGTGCGTGCGATTGGCTCTCTGATTTGAGCCATTCAAAATGCAATACCTGGCGCTTTAGTCCCCACGGGAACCGCGTAGATCTTGGGAGTTACGAGCCCCCGGGTTATAGACAAACACATCCCAAAAATCCCCCCGAAATATCTGCGGATTTTTCAACAAGTTGCCAGCACAGCGTGCAACGCACACACACACGACACGCACGCTGGAGAGAGGGAGAGGGAAAAGGAAAGGGATAGAGCGAGCGAGAGCGAGCAACAACAACAAGAAGAGGCAACGTTTTTAGTGATGTCATCAGAAAGTAAGTTGATTTTTTTTCGGTTCTGTTCTCTGTGCGTTGTGTGTGACTGTGTGCGAGTGTGTGTGTGTTTTTCGTTTTCGTTATTTTTTTTGTTCCTTTTTCTTTTCTTTGCTTTTCTCGCACACACAACGTTGTCATGACGTCATTCCACCGAAATACACACAACAGCGCGCGCTGTTGTTGTTGCTGTTGCTGGTGGTGTCAGCAACATAAACGTAATCATTATCATCACCATCACTCGTCATCGCTGCTGTGTGTCGCTGTCGCTGTTCGCCAAACAAAACAAACGCAACAACAGTTGACAGTCGAACGGCGGCAGCCAAGCAGTGACCAGTGATCGCAGGCAGTGACCTGATCACAGCAGTGATTCCCTTATTCAGTGACTTATCAGGCAATAATAAGTTCCCCCTCGATCCCCTTGCAGCAACCCCTTCAAGCTGGCCAAATTGAAGCGGAAACGGAAGCCAAACTGAAGCACTTGTCGGAGAGCGTCTCGGTGCTGCTGAAGATCGCCAGGATCGGCAACATGGACAACAGCATCGTCGAGGAGAACGGCAATTCGTCGGCGGCCTCGGCCTCCAACGATGTCGTCGATGTCGTCGCTGCCCAAGCAGCAGCAGCAGCAGCGGCGGCGGCGGCAGCGAGTGGCGGCGGCGGCGGAGGAGGAGGTGGCGGTAACAACCAGCAGCAGCAGCAGCAGAACCCACAGAGTACAACGGGAGCGGGAGCGGGAGCGGCGAATAATGCGCAGGTAGCGGCCTCCGTGCTGACCACCACCTCCAACTGCAACCTACAGTACCCCATCCAAGCGCTGGCGCAGCACGGCCTGCAGGTGAGTTGAGAGCTTCCCCTTCTCCGAACTTATACTAATACAACAAACCCCTATCCCTTAGGTGCAATCCGTGATACAGCCCAATCCCTCGGGGGTCATACAGACAGCGGGTGGAACACAGCAGCAGCAGCAGCAGCAGCAACAGGCGCTGGCCGCCGCCACAGCGATGCACAAGGGCGTGGGAGTGGTCTACGTGGCCAAGCCGGCCAACTCTACGGTTATCCACACGACCTCAGGCAATGCAGTGCAAGTGCGTAACAAAGTGCGTAGCTCAGCGAGCTTACCAAGTTCCCAAGCCAAGAAACTAACCACCACGTCTCCCGTTCGTCTCCCGCAGATCCCTCCAACCTTTCCCACGTGTAAGATCAAACCCGAGCCGAACACGCAGCACCCGGAGGACAGCGACGAGAGTCTGTCGGACGACGACTCCCAGCACCACCGCAGCGAGCTGACGCGAAGGCCATCGTACAATAAGATCTTCACCGAGATCAGCGGACCCGACATAAGCGGTAAATCACGGGGACTAGTAACCTCCTCCTCCACATACTCGAACACAACATCTCTGTCGCTCTTCAACTCTCTTTATCGCTAACCCAACGCATCGCGCGAGCCGATCTCTCATTAGCCATTCCCTAGGATGCACCAGTGCCAGTGGCTTGCTGATCGGTCGATCCATCAAAATCCATTCATTCCCCCAGTGTTTGTAACCCCCACATCTCACATTCTGCCCATTCATTTTGTACAGTTGCCGTTGGGCAAATAACATTTTGAGTGTTAGTTGTAGTGCGATGTAGCGAAAGATTCATTTGAACACTACGAGAGCCTTGTCCTTTCTCAGAGTAGAGCTGCAAAATATTCAGAAACTCTTTCCAATTTAATTTTTGATACATCGGTGTCGATACACTACGTTTTTAGGAATTTTATCGATAAATTCGTTATCGATAAATGACTACATTTTCAAATAGATACATTTCTATAGGATCAGCATGCAAATTTGATGGATTTTTTGATATTCCCGGATAGGGAACATCTGAAATGATAATGTTATAGATTTCAACAACAATCGATAGATATCGATATCGAACTAGAGCTGCAAAATATTCTGAAACTCTTTCCAATTTAATTTCGATACATCGGTGTCGATACACTACCTTTTTAGGAATTTAATCGATAAATTCGTTATCGATGAATGACTACATTTTCAAATAGATACATTTCTATAGGATCAGCATGCAAATTTTATGGATTTTTGGACATTAAACCGGATAGGGAACATCCGTAATGATAATGTTATAGATTTTAACAACAATCGATAGATATCGATATCGAACTAGAGCTGGAAAATATTCAGAAATACTTTCCAATTATTTTTCGATACATCAGCCGAACACTACGAGAGCCTTGTCCTTTCTCAGAGTCCCCGACAGTGTATTAAATTTTTTTTAAATATTTATAGGTGGCCAGGCAATAGAAAAATGACTAGGAATGTGTTAAAATTTGTTATAATATCTATAAAATATCTATTTAAATTCTTAAAAGAGGTAGATTTAGCCGGTGTTTACATTCTGTTCATACTGTGCGTATCCTGGCAGAGGCCCTGCATAGTAATCTATTGACTCGTGAGTCAGGGCTCTGATTTAAATATATTTTGTAAAGTATTACGGCTTCTAATTTATTCTATAACTGGTTTGGGATGAAAACTTTCCAAATGTGTATAACTTCGCTGATTTTAAAGATATTTTCATGTAATATACAGTTTGTCAATTAATTCTTTGCAATACGAAAAACGTTCTATGAATTTTTTAAGGCTTAAAAACGTCAAATTTTTTAAGATTTCTTTTATAATAATGTTTTACCTAAGTGAATTTAAAAAATTAAATAATTGTTTCTTTTTAACTTGAAATATTACATAGAAAATGGAATGGAATGGCAAAGAATTCCGTGAAAAACTTTATGTAAATATCATTGTTTTAAATAATTTATCAAAAGCTGAAAAGCTAACATAGAATATTAGTTTTGTTAGTTTTGCTTGGTGTCCTTGAAGTAAAATTATATTAAACAAAGTTCAATGAGTCCTTAAAATACATAACTCTTAGGACATTGTACACAGCATGTTTTATCATATTAAGTCTTGTTAGTTACATTAGTTTTGTTAGTTTTGCTCGATCTCCTTTAATTAAAATTATATTATCGGTAAATATATTTAAAAACAAAGTTTAATGAGGCCTTAAAATACATATATATCTCTTAGGACATTGTTCACAGCATGTTTTATCATGTTAGGTCTTGTTTCTTGATCACAACTGTATTTTGTATCCCTGTAGCCGTCTCTGTCGCTCGTTCACTCGCACTCCTCCGCTCCCCACACACAACCAAGTACCGTTAGAAGCAGCCGTACAAGAGTAGACGCCCCCCCCCTACCCCAGCCTCCCTGCGCCAGTCATCGCCATTTTGTTGTTGTTGTTGATGTTACTCAAGCGAAATAATATTAATAATATTGAGGGAAGCATAACCGACGAGAAACGCGTTGTAGAAAGTCCTTGATATCGGGAATTCCTGTAAATAAATCTGTCATGTCACCCACATGCACACTCCTGCACCCACACACACACATGTATACAGAGAGAAAGGCTTGGCAACAATAACAAGTGAAATGAGTAATATTTACTGTAATTTAACCATTGAAACTTCATGTTGCTGTCGCCAGTCTCCACCTCTCTCCCTCTCTCTCTTTTCTCTACTTGCTATCCCCCTCTCCTTCGCTCTGTCGTTGTTGTTGCTGTAAAATCGCTGTTGTTGTTGCCGTTGTTGTTGTTACACAACCCATTATGCAAAAAATGTAAGAAAAAAACAAAAGACAACCAAACTCACCTAACAATTCTTTAATCGTTTACAAGCTTCTCTCCACTCTCCACTCTCTTCAACTAACTCCCCTTCTCGCTCGCCCGCTCGCTCGCTCGCCGCCCTCGCTCTCGCTCTCGCACTCACCCACTCAAGTTCATAAAGCCCAAAAAAAAAAATAAATAAATCAGTTCAAAATTCTTAAATTCCGATTGAAAACTGAAATGAAAAATATGTTTTCTTATAATTTTTATTGTTGTTTTTTTCTCCATTGTTTTCTTTTCGACTGCCTTCCTACTCCACCCCAAAAATTATCGAAAAAACAAAAAAAAACAACAATCCAAATTATTTCTGTCCTGAAACAACAACCGCAACAACAACAACAACTCAACAACAAACAATTCAACAATTCCTCTGAAACACTCTGAAAAACCGAACCCGAACCCGAACCCGAACCTGCAACTGCATCGGAATGGATCGAATTGAATCCTAATTGCAGGCGCATCGCTGACAATGTCCGATGGCGTGCTCAACTCTCAGCTGGCGGGGAGCGGTGCGGGGGGCAATGCGACGAACAGCTCACTGATGCAGTTGGACACGGCGTACTACCTGTCCAATCGGATACCTTACAACACCAGTAATAGCCCCGGTTCAAGAAACCCCACTCATATATGTACTATATAGGAACTGCCCTCGAAAACGCGGGAAAATGGAACCTCTGTAACTCGAAGCTAATCGAATCTGTCAAATTATTCGTCAATACGAATTATAGCTGTCAAACTAGAGCTGCAAAATATTCAAAAACTCTTTTCAATTTAATTTTCGATACATCGTTGTCGATAAACTACCTTTTCAGGAATTTAATCGATAAATTCGTGATCGATAAATGACTACATTTTCAAATAGATACATTTTTAATCTGTCAAATTATTCGTCAATAATTCGAGCTGTGAAACTAGAGCTGCAAAATATTCAGAAACTCTTTCCAATTTATTTTTCGATACATCGGTGTCGATACAATACCTTTTTAGGAATTTAATCGATAAATTCGTGATCGATAAATGACTACATTTTCAAAGATACATTTGTATAGGATCAGCATGCATGGATAGGGAACATCCGATATGATAATAATATAGATTTTAACAACAATCGATAGATATCGATATCGAACTTTTTTTTTTTCATTTTCAAAAAGATACATTTCTACAGGATCAGCATGCAAATTTGATAAATTTTTGGACATTAAGCCGGATAGGGAACATCCGAAATGATAATTATATAGATTTTAACAACAATCGATAGATATCGATATCAAACTAGAGCTGGAAAATATTCATATATTCAATTCATATATTCAATAAATATTAATACTCTTTCCAATTATTTTTCGATACATCTGTGTCGATACACTACCTATTTAGTAATTTAATCGATAATTTTGTAATCGATAAATGACAATGTTTTAAAAAAAAAAAAACCATAGGAAGATCATGCAAGTTCGATGGATTTTTTAAATTTAGCCATTTTGTCGGATAGGGAACATCCGACATTATATAATTATATAAATATTAATAACAATCGATAAAGATCGATTTTTAATCGCATGTCTTATGTGCTCACATCAATGTATCGCACTTATCATTTATCGTGTTTTCTTAATAATCGAACTTAAATCGATGTTTCACGAAAAAGTATTTCAATCAAAGGCTAAATCTTTTCACGCATTTATTGCTAACGAAAGATAGAGAAACTTATTCAATTGTCTTAATCGATTCGAATGCTCCTTGTATTTCTACTTTTGCGATACCTTATAAATATATTTCAATAACAAGCAGCAGCCAGAGTTCGTCGTTCGTGGATATTTTCAGAATCCTTTTCGAGTTACAGAGAGTTCGAGAGTTATCGTCGCTCAAAATCGGTACTGGCTTAACTAATCAGCTTCCCTTTTCTCCTAAATATATCTTGCAGACAATAGCGGGATTGCGGAGGATCAGACGCGCAAACGCGAGATCCGGCTGCAAAAGAACAGGGAGGCGGCGCGGGAGTGCCGGCGCAAGAAGAAGGAGTACATCAAGTGCCTGGAGAATCGCGTGGCGGTGCTAGAGAACCAAAACAAAGCGCTCATCGAGGAGCTCAAGTCACTCAAGGAGCTCTACTGTCAGACCAAGAACGATTGAATGTGGGTCGTGGCTCTGCCGCCTTCTTCAGCTAAGGTTACGGCCACGACGGTTACGGTTGTTCCCGGTTACGCAAACGCAGACGCCCGACGACAGCAGCAGCGCTGGATCGATCCGCATATCATGATTTATATACGTATAGAATGCTATATGTGGATAATGTGTACATTAACTGTTATTGCGTTTATGCGATGCTCAACTCATGAAGTGCATGCGGGGATCGCGACGCGTGTTGGGACAGAGAGACGGACGACGGACGACGGACGATGGACGACGGACGAGAGCAGAACACAATGTAATTATGTTTATAATTTAAAAATGTAATATTATGTTTATGATTTAGATTTTATGCCTTAGTTTATTTGCTAATTTAACGATACTGAAGTTTTACCCACAAACATGTGTATGTACTATATCCTAAGCCTAAAACTCCCTACCCCTTAGCCCCTTAGCCCCTCCCCTTCCCCCAAGCCTTTTGTAATTAAAATTTTGTTTTATCTAATTCGTAATTGTTGCAGGACGTGCGAAAGTCTAGCGAAAGTGTTTTTTTCTTAGCGAATTGTAACAGAACCACACGAGATATAGGCAGGGATGTGCATGGAGAGAAATTGTTCTTGATCTACATATATGTATATGGTATATGCATGATGAAATAACATAAGGTGGTCTCGTCGGCAACTGACATCCACTTATTGTATGCTTGCAATAAGTGCGAGTGAAAGGAACATAGTAAACTGTGTCGTATTGAGTGTGAGTGAGGCGGCAATATGATAGTTGATTAACGTGCACTGAAATAAGTGGATACTTCGTAAAACTTCGGCTCACGACGAGACCACCTTATGTTATTTCATCATGGGTATATGTATGTGTTTGGAGCGCAAAGTGTGACCATAAAATTCTTAAAATTAGGTTTTAATCGCACAATCCATCGGGGATTTGGGCAAGCATGAATTCAAAACGATTCAAAAACACTTTGTTACATAATTTTAAACGAACCAGAAAATCGAAATCGCAGCAGCAGAACCTCCCCTGTCTTTGAAAACAACAGAAAAAAACACACAGTTTATATATAATTATATATGATATACGTAGTTAGCGAATATTTGTACACTATTTGTAATTTGTGGATCTTGTTTTTAATAAGACAGAGACAGAGAGAGAGAGAGAGAGAGAGAGGGCGAGGAGGTCCTTGGGCGAATCATCGAAAATAGAAGGCTTTTTGGTACGAAACACTCTCGTTATCTCTTGTGATCAACTCAGTTGTTGTTATGAATGGTAGATATGGCGGAATGAGAGGATCATCAGGTTCAAGTTCAAGGAGGTTCAGGCGGCAGCGACGAAGGCAGGACGAACTTTTTTATCTAGCGTAGCGAAAGCAACGGAACGGAAACAATGTCAAAATATTAACAACAAAACAAAACAAAACAAAGAAAACAAAACCGGCAACGGAAACGGAAATAAAAGCATAAGGAATCATGTATATCTCTCTATTTTTTATGTCTAAATCAAAACTTCTTTCTGCAGAACAACGCAAAAAAAAAGGTAAAGCATGAGCTACTTTTTTTTGGCCGAGTCTGAGAAAGGGAAAAAAACAATAAGAAACAAAGAAAGAAACAAACAAACAAAAAGAATTAAATAAAACAAACAAAAGTTGCATTCAACAAAGTAAATAAAATATTTTTATTGTCATTGCATAATTCTTAAGCTAATAATTTTAATATCTAAATCCTAAGCGCGGTAAACAAAGTAAAATGGAAACAAGTATAAGCCACAGCCCGAAGAAAAATGGATTCAGAAATCGAAAAAGAAAAAAAAAAAACATAATGCGAAATCGAAAGCGAGAACGCAACTAAAAAAAACAAAATAAAACAAAAAACAAAATCAGTAGTAATTACAATATTGTTATAAATATTTGTCTCAATGAGAAAACAAACAAAAACCAACAAAAAACAAAACAAAACCAACAACAAAGAAAATATACACAAAAAAAAAAAAATCAATAAAAATATTTGAAAAATAACGCTTGGGTTTTTAATTTAAGGGAAAGATATCAAAGATACCTAAAGTCTATATTGTTAATGCTTACATTTTGAACATTGCAACTTGAAAAACATCCCATAATTTTTTCACTTTTGAGTAATAATATCTGGCCATTGTAGCCCCAAATTCCACTTTGTTTATTAATCCAACATATTTAAATTCTTTGAAAATCGCCTGTATTGAGCTTTAGGATATTGTATTGGGTGTGGCAACTCCCTCACTTTCAGCAAAAACCTTTTATTACCAAAATAAGTAACGCCTTACAATTTTGTTATACCCTTGCAGAGAGTATTATAATTTTGCCATGATATTTGCAACGCAGTGAAAGAGGCATCTCCGACCCCATAAAGTATATATATTCTTGATCAGCATCACCAGCCGAGTCGATCTAGCCATGTCCGTCTGTCTGTCTGTCGGTTTCTACGCAAACTAGTCTCTCAGTTTTTGAGCTTTCAAGCTGAAATTTTCAGCATAGTCTTATTTCTTGAGCACGTAGTATATATGTCGGAACGACCGGAATCGGACTACTATATCCTATAGCTGCCATAGGAATGATGGCGAAATTAATTTAAAAAACTTCTCTGTTTTTCAACGTATTTCTATAAATTTTGAGATATAGCAGTTTTTTATGCTTCTAGAATTACGGTTTTAATTTCACTAAGATCGGACAAATATATCATATAGCTGCCATAGAAGCGATCGGTCGATTATATGAAAATGTAAAATTCTACATGTAAAATGTAAAATGTACAAAATTCTATATTTTTTCAACATTACTAAAATGGTTCGATTTTCATTCACGTTTTTAATGATTTTCGGCCTCCTCCTCCCCTATGTAATTAAAAGTAATCATTGGAGGACCCCCAATGACATTTTAAAATATATTTAGATATAAAATGAGTACGTAATCGTTGTCTAAGAACCCTTTCTCCAAATAACCAAACATAATCCCCCCCTCTAGGTGATTACGTAATATATGGACAGCCCCTTTGGAAATTTCCCTATGACCTGATATGAATCACTGGTATCTACCTTTTCTCCTTGCTTTATTTGAGCCTGGCTAGTGTGTAATGGCTTTTTCTACTCTATAGATGTTTTCTTTGCTTTTGGTGAGTACCGAGAGTTTGCTTAGAATTTCCTTCTAGGATTTGATCTGTCATACCTCAGTGGAGTATGGTGTATGGTGGGGTCTTGGAAACGAAGTCGAATGATCATACTGGCTGAGCTCCATTTTACGAGCTCTTTCAAAAAGCAAATATAGACTTTTTTGGGAACAAAACAGCCCGCTCAGAAGTGGAGCACCTAAACCAGGGGTGCTCAATGCTATGGCACGCGAGCACATTTGTTTTTGTTTTGGCACTTAGCATACGGAGTGGCACTCGCCATACTTTCCTAGGGCACACGCCAATTCCTCTTTGTGTCGCTGTGCGTATCGAGCCATGTGTGCGTGTGTATTCTTTTACTTGTGTTGGTAAGGGCACTGCCGTAAGGCAATTTTGAGCACCCCTGACCTAAACTAACATATTCGAAGGTGCTACAGAAATGACTAAGGGTTTAAAAAACCCCCTAAAAATGTGTCCAACAGCCAAGGTTCTCCAGAGCACGCGAATCCGTCTCACAGAATCGTTTAATGTTTAAGTACTCACACAGATTCACACACAAACTACAAGATACGAGATACGAGATACGAGATACGAGATAAAAAAAGTACAAATGCGATTAAGCTAGGGATTACGGGTTACAGTTACGAATACAAATACAAATACGAATACGAATACGAATATCGGTACGAATACGTGTAGATCAGTCAATGATAGCGGGCGGAGGATGCTCCGGATCCGGATCCTACGAGATGAACAGGTAGAGCACGAAGGTGCCCACACCGATGTAGTGGCTGAGGTAACCGGCCTGCTTCCAGTGCCACAGGAAGGACTCCTCCTCCTGCTGCGTGGCGGCGAGGCTGTCGCCCAGCAGCACCACGCCCAGGTAGGCCAGGTGGAAGATGGCCAGCGCCGTGAAGCCCAGATTGGCCAACCGAACCAGCCAGCAGCCCAAGGAGGCCCAGCTGCTGCGTTTGCTTGGACAGTTGGCGTAGCGACAGCGCTTCGCTCCCGGACAGAGATTGGCCGAAAGGCAGGCGTCCAGGACGTGGGCGAGGTGCCGCCGCAGCAGTGACTCGCCCTCGGCGAAGACGGCCAACGAGATGAGCACCAGATAGATGCGGAGATCCATGCCGTGCAGCAGGCTAGACACCAGATATGTGCAGAACACGGCCAGGAGCGTCTGCGACCGGGAGGAGCTGCTGCCCGTCCGGCAGGGCGTGTAGATGTAGCGCTTGAGCCACTCGTGCATGGGAATGTTCCAGCTTCGCACCAGGGAGCTGATCGAGCGCGGCCACTCGATGCGCCAGGGCTGCGCGACCAGCGGGCCCAGGAGCTCAGACTCCGCCGACTCAACGTCCAGCCGCTGATCCATGGCCACCAGCAGAGCTTGCGCCATGAAGCCCACAAAGTAGTGGCTGCTGCGCACACTCAGTGCATCCGAGTACATCACCAGGAAGTGCCAGCCACCGCCGCCGGCGATCTCGCTCAGCGCCGGTGCCACACAGTTCGACACGGTCACGGTCAGCAGGCAGAGCAGGGCATTGGGCACCAGTCGGCGCAGGCTGAGCAGCCAGCTGCTCCGGGGCACCAGGCAGTCGCTGTAGCTGCCGTAGCTCACCCAGGGACCCAGGGCGCAGGTGGCCGGGCTGTAGATGTAGCCCAGATAGGCCAGCGGATTGGGTATGCCGCCCGCGGCCAGCTGGCCAGCGGCGGCACTCAGGTCGAAGCCCAGCGAGATGAGCTTCATGTTGACCACCATCTGGATGCCGCGCAGCTGCGGCCAGTCGCTGCGCTTCCGCCAGATCAGCAGCTCGTACAGGAACTGGCTGCCGACGGTGAGCAGGGCCAGGAGCAGGGCTCCGCGCCGTCCCAGGCGCAGCAGCTGGAGCAGCAGGTAGCCCACGGCGGCCAACAGCAGCAGCAGCCAGAGGCGGCTGTCCACGGTGGAGTGCAGCAGGACCAGGCCGCTCACGAGGTGGATCAAGTGCAGGGGTGCGGCGCGCAGGGAGTTGTTGGCCAAGCCCAGGTGCGACTGGGGGAGGCGACATCGCCGAGCGTACAGCTGGCACAGGAGGCGGCACAGCAGGCAGAGCAGCAGCATGGGCGCCACATATTGGATCACCTGCAGCAGCGAGGGCTCCACGCAACTGTGCAGGCTCTGGAGGAGCCTTTCCACCGGGCTGCTGCCGTCATGGTCCTCCGCCTCCTCCCCTCCTCCGCCGAGGTAGTAGTCCTCCTCCTTCTCCTCGTCCTCGTCCTGCGGCTTTCCGTAGCCGTAGTCCAGGCCGCCGGCCGCCACCAGCTCCTCCTCGTCCACGTCAATGTAGTCGGACTCCTCGTCGTAGTACTGGTAGTCCATCGCCAGTTGGAGCGGAGAAGGGCCAGGAATACGGGATGCTGGAATCCGGCGGAGTTCGGCGATTAGTTCAGTGTGACCGCATCCAGAGCGCCAAATAATACCTGAAATCTAGGATTTTATCCAACAGCCAAACGCTGATTGTGGTATATTTTATCAGGACGAAATGGGGTCGAGAAGGATACAAGTTTTCAAGTCTTCGATGACGATTTTAAACTTCACTTGACTGAAAAATTTAACCTTGTAACTTAAAAGAAGTTTTAAAGCAGCGTGTCGATTGCGAAACGAATTTATAAATAATTGGTTTTGTTTCGGTTAAAATCACTGTGGATGGCAGTCCACGTAGGTACGATGGGCACTGATACTGTGGTGAGCAAGGAGACTAATATATAGAGCAGTAGAATTAAAAATCTGCTCGGAGACTCAATTTCTAGCCATTAATATCTTGATCAAAAGGTATTAAATAAAAAACGAGAAAGAAAGCTAACTTCGGTAAACCGAAGTTGGTATACCCTTGCAGTCTGCAATTGGATCATTGAAAATCGAACCATTTTAGTAATGTTGAAAAAACATCGAATTTTTTAAATTTTACATTTTACATGTAGAATTTTACATTATCATGTAAATGGACCGATCGCTTCTATGGCAGCTATACGATATAGTGGTCCGATCTTAATGAAATTAAAACCGTAATTCTAGAACCTTAAAAAACTGCTATATCTCAAAATTTATAGAAATTCGTTGAAAAACAGAGAAGTTAAATTTTTTTTTACATTAATTTCGCCATCATTCCTATGGCAGCTATAGGATATAGTAGTCCGATTTCGGTCGTTCCGACATATATACTGCGTGCTAAAGAAATAAGACTATACTGAAAATTTCAGCTCGATAGCTCAAAAACTGAGAGACTAGTTCGCGTAGAAACCGACAGACGGACAGACAGACGGACAGACAGACGGACAGACAGACGGACATGGCTAGATCGACTCGGCTGGTGATGCTGATCAATAATATATATACTTTATGGGGTCGGAGATGCCTCCTTCACTGCGTTGCAAACATCTGGTCAAAATTATAATACCCTCTGCAAGGGTATAAAAACACAAGAAAGGAAGCTTACTTCGGTAAGCCGATGTTTGTATACCCTTGCAGTCCGCAATTGGATCATTTTGATAAAATTTAAAATATATCGAAGTTTTTACATTTTTATAACACTTACCTACACACTTTACATTTTCGTGTAAATCAACCGATCGCTTCTATGGCAGCTATATGATATAGTTGTCCGATCTTAATGAAACTAAAACCAAAATCGGCACGCAGATTTAAATTTTCTGCTTAATTTTAATGTACATATGTGTTTTTTTTAACTAAGTGTCGATATTGAAACATTAAATAAATAAAATAAATAAATTATTGTCACAATACTTGGCATCAACAATTTCTTGAGTTGAGTGTGCGATCGTCTTTCTTAATTTACCAAGTTAAGAGGTGTTTTTGTTTGATAACCAGTTAAATTTGTAATTTGTAATTTAATTGAGTTTTAGCTCAGCGCTACAAGTATAAACGTATGATTACTGGACTAGTCACAATGATTTAAACATGTTGTATTATCTTTAAGATAATTATATACTAAAATTGTTATTTTGGTGTATAATTATAATTGAATTAAAATCAAAAAGTGGTAGAACAAAAGTTTTCCAGCTTGAGGTGTGTAATATAATATATCTTTTGAACGGAGTATCGGATTGAGATTATTGAGGTATTGTTAGACGCATTTTTAAAGGCAAAATACAACTTCGTTACATAAACTGAGGATTTGGTTATACCGCCTTTAGCAGCTCCTATTTTGGAAAGAATTATATTGAACTTTTACCCCCTTTTCTTTCGAACCAACTTGTTTTCAAAATGCCTTTTTCTAAAGCGAAACCTTTTACCATGGAATATCGCTTTTTAAGATCGAACAATTGTAAGCTGATTTTTAATTCTGCGTATAGTACTCGCCTCTTCGTCACTACGCGGATGACCGTCAAGTGTGCGGATTGAATATTTTTCAGTATATTTTATTTCAGAGTCCTCTGGCGTAGAGCTTGCAAAATATCGATGTTTTGCACTTTTGATTTTTTCGATGTTTTACTAATGAACTACTAGTAAAGTACTATCGATGCTTCCTAAGCCATACAATTTCTGCCTATAAATATTATATTATCGGCAGTTGAAGCCTTAAGTGATGCCATTTTCTAACTTAAAACGATTCCGGCTTTAAGGGATTAATTCCCATTTATGATCTAACCAAATATTTCCCTTCTGATATTCGAGAGAGTATCGTCATGATCATTTCAAAGGCTTTAAATGGAGTCTAATCGGTCTAATCAAAACATCGATAGTTCAAAAAATCGATACTGTCGATAGTGCTCCGATGTTTTGCCAGCACTACTCTGGCGTCTTTCAATCGACGAGCTGCGGTCACACTGGGCTGTTGCAGTAAATAAAATCTCTCTGAAATTAAACAAACCTTAAGAAACCACAAGTCTTGGTAATGACGCGTCACGCCCGTAACTGCACGGCCGGAGCCGTGTACACGTACAACGAGAAAAAGCGGGACGCGGCGGAGTCCGGTTACGGGACGAATGCCCAGCGGTTGGGCAAGGATTCGGTGAAGTCCTTCGACTGCTGCTCCCTGACGCTGCAGCCGTGCCGCCGGCCCGTGGTCACCAAGGACGGCTACCTGTTCGACAAGGAGGCCATACTGCAGTACATTGTGACCAAGAAGAACGAGTACAGCCGCCGGCTGAAGGAGTACGAGCGACTGCGTCGCCAGGAGGAGGATCAGCTCAGCCAGGAGGCCAACACGCAGCAGCAGGCGCGTATGGATCGATTTGTGAACGCAGAGAAGCCGGCCATGACGCCCGCCCACACAGCAGTTAGCAAGGAGAAGCCCTCCACTTCTGCCTCTGCCGCAGCATCAGCATCAGGTTCCTCCTCTTCCAGTGCCTCCTCGATTTCCAACATGACCAACGGCCACGAAAAGAAGCTGCCCAGCTTTTGGCTGCCCTCTGAGTGTCCCAATGCTGGCGTGGCCAAGGCCAAGAAGCCAGATCCCTCCATCTACTGTCCCGTGTCGCAGCAACCGCTGCGAGTGAAGGACCTGATCGACGTGAAGTTCACGCTGCTCAAGGATGGGGACGCCAAGCGCTCGCTGATCGCCAAGGAGGCGCGCTACATGTGTCCCATTACCCACGATGTGCTCAGCAACGCCGTGCCCTGCGCCGTCCTCCGACCCACGTGAGTTCTCTCTGTAGGATTGTGTTCCTTTGGTGGCAAGGAGTGGCTTACCTATGGCCTATTTTCAGCGGCGATGTGGTGACCATGGAGTGCGTGGAGCGTCTGATCCGGAAGGACATGATCCATCCGCTAACCGATCGCAAGCTCAAGGACAAGGACATCATTCCCCTGCAGCGAGTGAGTGCCAGAGAATGTTTTTTATGTTTTTATGTTTATTTTTATATTTTTTTAGGGCGGCACTGGCTATGCAACCACCAATGACAACCTGCAGGCCAAGGAGAAGAGACCCATGCTCCAGGTCTAGGAGAAGGTACAAAACTGCAGCGTATCTGTACCATAGGAACCATAGGAACCAGAGGAACCCCCTTTACTAAGACAGGCCTGGAAGTTGGCCGATATTGGTATCAAGTTTTGTAACCCGACTTTAGATACCTTTCTAGTTTACCGACATCCCTCAAACCCTTCAATTTATACATTTCTCATAAGCCGAAACTCTTTTTAAGTCGATTATATGCTTCAATTTATAACATCCAACTCAACAAGCGAATTATACACAATTAATTTGATCTAAACAGTGTTTTTAAGTGGAATAAATAACTTCAAGCATAAAATATTAGCTTGTATTAAAATACTAGCTTGTATTAAATTACTAGCTTGTATTAAAATACTAGCGTGTATTTAAATACTAGCTTGTATTAAAATACTAGCTTCTATTAAAATACTAGCTTGTATTTATATACTAGCTTCTATTAAAATACTAGTTTGTATTTAAATACTAGTTTGTATTCAAATACTAGCTTGTATTAAAATACTAAATTGTATTAAAATACTAGCTTGTATTAAAATACTAGCTTGTATTAAAATAATACCTTGTATTAAAATACTAGCTTGTATTAAAATACTAGCTTGTATTAAAATACTAGCTTGTATTAAATTAATTAGTTGGAAATATTCATTAATATAGCTCAGGGTCGTAGAGCAAGGTAGAGCTGCGAAAAAATCGATTCTCAGCGCATTGATTTTTTCGATCTTTTAGAAAATAAAATCGATTTAATCGATTCAATCGTAAGAATGGTCGTGCATATGAAAACAAAGGATTTTGGTGTTTATTAAACATTTTTGGATTAGGCGCGGCCCGGTTATCTAGACTGGATCAAACCGTATTAAAAGTCCAATCTCAATCGGTAGATCATGCACACGTCGACCCTAAGAAAATGACAAAAACTAATATGTATTTAGTATTTTTAAATATTTAAAAGCTTAATTATACCCGGTACACATAGGGTACAAGGGTATTATAAGTTAGTGTCAGAAGGAGACATCTCCGACCCCATAAAGTATATATATTCTTGATCAGCGTCACCAGCCGTGTCGATTTAGCCATGTCCGTCTGTCCGTCCGTGTGAAACAACAGATCTCAGAGACTATAAGAGCTAGAGTTACAAAAATTTGGTGACAACATTGGAATCTGTTGCACGCAGATCAAGTTTGTTTTAAAATTTGGCCACGCCCACTTGCGCCCTCAAAAATCATAAAAAACGTAAAATAAGCTGTACTCGTTATTTTCGGGTTAAAGTTAATAGATACAATAAATGAATAAAATAGAGCGGACGTTTCCTGAAAATTTCAGTAAAATCGGATGATAAACATGGGAGATACTAGCAATAAGGTTAGAATTTTAACACACCGCCCTAAGGCACTGCTGTTGCAAGCTGTAGCCAAGAGGTGGCGCATTCGAGCCTTGGCCGTGCGATATAATGGCGCCAACTGCAGAAGAAATGACAAAAGAATATAGCAAGAAATGACAAAAAATAACATAATTCATTTTTTGACGCCGATCGAGCGGGTTTTTTATGTGTTCCTATAAAATGTATCAATCATATTTAAGTATGACATTAAATTGTTTAGGTCGGGAGCTAATTCGAGAGGTGATTTATTTTAAGAAGTATCGAAGTAGACTATTATAATGTATGTGAAATTTTAAATTGCCTTTTAGTGTGAAGCGCAAACGTTTAGGTACCGGGTATCTCACAGTCGAGCACAGTCGACTATAGCTGTCTTACTTGTTTCGTAGTGGTAGAATTGATCTTGCGTGTGCCTAACGATACATCGAAACCAAAAGAATCGGTAGTATCGGTAGATGTTGAAATCGATTTTTCCCCAGCTCTGGTCTCACTGTAAAGCTCGAATCTAACTGCTTTTCAGCATGTCGAACTGTGAAAATTTCCCATTAAAAACTCCACTTCTTGTGGGGGTTAAGGTATAATATATATTCATTATGCATAAAATGTGTAACGTGTAATGTAAATTGAAGAATTGTGGCTGGCGGAATGCGGGCGGTTTGCCGAAATACGTCGTCTAGATACGTCGCTCTTGGCGGTGGCTGGTCGTCCACGTCCAGTTCCACGTCCACTAGGCCGCCTGCACCGATTGCTTCTGCGAGGAGCTGATTTTGTCGCCCAAACTCAGGGCCATGCCCTGTTCGGAGCGGAGAGAGAAAATCCTTGTGTTAGAATGTTAAATAAGCACACGGAATAATATATTTCCCACCTGGCTTTTGGCGCGAATGCGTATGTGTCCGGTAACCTTGGAATCGGGATCATCCACGGGCTTCTCGATGCTCAGATTGGCCAAGGCATTCTCTCCGAAAATGGACCTAAAACATTGAATAATCAAGAGACAGCTCGCAAGCTACCCAAGCTAGTCACTCACTTGGCATACATGTTGGCGGCCATGAAGCCACACTGGCCGGAGAGCGCCTTCTCCGGCGTGAGGCACTTCATGTTGGTGCTCTTCAGCAGGTGCCTGAGATACTCGTGCAGGTCGGTGAAGCTGGTGTTGACGGTGACCTTGTTCTCCCACTCAAAGTCCTGCCACATCTGGCGGAACTCGGTGTCCGTGCAGCTGGCCGGAATGATGTAGTCCATGATGTCGATATGAATGGTATTGAGCACCACCACGTTGGTGTTCAAAGCGGTGTCGTAGACTGTTGGGGTTAAGGTTGCAGTTAAGATCAAAGCAAATCATTGCAGCCTGAGCTAGAGCTGTAAAACTATCGACGATACTATCGATATTATCGATGGTGTTGTGCTCCGCGTCACTATCGATTGTTCTTTTTCACCATCGATACATCGCGTTAGCAGTTAATCAGTGAATTCGTATAAAATTCACAAGTTTTTGCCAATAAATATAATCTTAAATTCGTATATTCTTTAGAACGGACCAAAACATTTTTCTTTCATTTCCAATCATTAATATCAAAAACTATCTTTATAGAAAATCTATATAGACAGTAATTGTGATAAAATTTCTTTCATTTTTTTTATTACATAAAATGTTATATAAATTATGCCATTTAATTTGGTTTGTTTAAGCAAAGTTAATTTTTTAAACCCATTTTATTTTGTCGATAGTATCGATATTATCGATGGTTTGGACTATCACTATCGAAAATATCGAGTAAGGGCACTATCGATGGTTTTACAGCTCTAGCCTGAGCATTGAGCACTCACCAATGTTGCCAAAGATGATGCCATTCTCCGTGGAGGAGACCTTCACGTTCGCCTTGATGTTGCAAAAGTCGTGCGGGGCTAGAACCACCGGATGCGGCCGCTCCACCAGCTTCAGATCGCCCAGCGTGGCCAGCTCCAAAGTGCAGTTCTGCAGCGTGTCATCTGCAAGCAAGGGAAAGAAAAGAATGCCAGGCTTTAACTATGTAGCAGGCCAGTTAATATAAGTATGATCTGGGCACACTATTCGATGAGTTACGCTCTCTTGAGAAAGATGTTACTCTCTCAAGAGAGCGCCTCTCTAGCCTAAAACGGGGGTTGAAAGCGCGCTGCCTGAGAGCAGCAGATCAGTTTTAGAATGAGAGCGCAACCAAATAAGATTACTGAGAGAACAAGAAAAAGAACGAGTTATAAACTAAGTCTAAACTATATCTAAACTAAATTCAACTATATCTAAACTAAGTTAAACTACACTAAACTAAACTAAAGACACAATAAAAGAAGATACATATAATAAAAACATCCTGATACAACTAATACAAAAGGCAAGCCCACTCACTGGTCTGATTGACAATAAGCACATCTAGGACAATGTCGTATTGGTTGACATTGACGTAGGCCTCGGCGTAGACGGGATCCGAGAAGCCCGTCAGCTGGGTGACCTTGTTGAGCTTGCTGTTCGGCGAGGCCACGTCACTAAGCTGGGCATTCTTGCTGCCGGCCAGCGCCTGATTCAAACTCGACTCGAACACATTCTCGCCCAGCTGGTTGTCGCGTCCATTGGAGAGCTGGGCAAACAACACAGGATCATCGGGCTGCACCTTGGCCGTCGAACGCTGCTTCTCCTTCAGCACGCGCTGATCCTCATCAGCCTGGGCATCCAGCATCTTGCCCAGCGCCTCGCGGCAATACAGCGTGAACACGGACACCGCTTCCGGCGTGCGTTCGCTCAGCGCGCGCAGGCACACGAATATGCGATCGGTGTCATCGTTGGTTATGGACTTGCTGGGGAAACCGGACTTGCCCAGATGCAGAATAGAGCTCATGATAAGCATGACCTGCGTGGTGAGGCGGTTCTGGGCCCGAGCCTCGGGCTCCAGTTCGGCATAGCGCAGCGCCAGCTTGGTCAGGGTGGCGGAGAGAGCGGCGCCAATGAAGAAGTCGCCGTCCATCAGGTACTGGCGCAAGGGAGGACGCTTCTCGGCCTTGGCCACGCTACAGGGGGAGGAAGGGGTTAGGTGTGTGGCTTAGGGATGACTCATCACCAGGCTAACAAGGGCTACATGAGGCTCTTAACTTCTGTACTTACGGTGCCAGACTGTAGGCGCTTTGGGTGGCGTAGGTGCCATCGGAGGTGACCTTGTTGCTGGCATTTCCGGAACCAGCCGTGCTCGTGGCCGTGCCCGTGCCGGAGGATCCCTCTCCCACCGAGTTGGTAGAGCCCTGCTGAGCTGCAGCCGCCTCGTCCGAGCTCTGATCCCCCGTCAGGCGACGCTGCTCCGCCTCCACCATGGGCACATCGCCCAGCGTCTGCTGGATGACGGCAATCACCTCGAGAATCTGCGGTCCCTCCACGTACTCGCCCAGTATCCAGACGGCAGCGCGATGGATCTTCGAGGACTTGATCTGCGGGAAGGCCTCAATCAGGTTCTCGATGATGAGGGCCCGCAGGGCGGGGAACTTCTGGATGGCCTCGCGAATAAACACAAGCACATCGGCGGCGGCCAGCTCGTTGGTGTCCGACAGGAACTCGACCAGCACGGGTATAACATTGGCCGCGACGTCGGGGAACTTGATCGAGCAGGTGTGCAGCGTGCGGACCAGCAGCTGGCGGTACTTGCCCGTGTCCTCGTGCTCCACGTTGTGCGTCTTGGCCACCTCCTTCTTCAGCACCAGCACCATTTCGCCAATGTTGCGCGAGTAGACCAGGTCCAGGGCCAAAGCGAGCGTTTTGCGGCGCACTTCGATGTCGGGAGCGGCCAGGACACGCAGCACGTCCATTACCAGGTCCTGCATCACCTTCTCCATGCCCTCGTGCTCCTTCATCGCCACCAGGCGATCCAGGACAATCAGCTTCACGTTGTTATCGCTCTCCTTCACCACCAGCTCGATGTAGCAGCTGGCCGCCGCCTTGATGGCGGTGGGGGCCAGCGAGAGTGTGATCAGGGTGCCGGCAGACTCGTAGCGCACGGCATTGGAGCTGGAGTTCAGCAGATTGTAGATGCAGCGGATGAAGCGCGAGCGCTCGGTCGGATTGGCGTGGCACACCTTGTAGATGAGCTCCACAATGACCAGCTGCAGTATGTCGCCGAAGGTGTGCACCTGGTCGATGCACGAGGCCAGGTAGTTGAGCGCCCGCTCCTGGTCGGCGTGCAGCAGCATGAGGAAGGCGTTGCGCTTGCAGCTCATGTCCTGCTGCGTGTCCAGGAAGCTGGCAATCAGCTCTGGCCCGTCCGGCACCAGCCAGTCAAAGTTCTTGTAGATGGTAAAGATGGCCAGCACGGCGTTGCGGCGCACATACGAGTGGCGATGGTCCAGACACGCCCGGATGGCCGGCATCAGGGGCTCCAGCAGTTCGGGCTCCTTGAGCTTGCACAGGAAGCGCAGCGTAGAGCCGCGCAGGAACTCATTGGGATGCTGCAGATCCTTGCGGTAGGCATCGCACACCAGGATCATCTCCTGCAGCAGCTTGCCGTCCGACGAGGTCTTCGGGACCACCTCCCAGAAGATAAGCAGCAGCTTCTTCACCGTGTGATTTTGCACGGGCAACACGAACCGGATAATGGTCATGATGAGGCCCGGGTAGCGCTCCCCGTTCAGCAGCAGCTTGATCACCTTCTTCAGCGTCTCGATCTTCACGTTCGTATCGCCCTTTTCCAGCTCCTGCTTTAGCTGCATCTCGTTCGGCACCTCCATGTCCGGCGAGTTGATAATCGTGTAGCACGGCACTTGCGACGTCATCGTGGCGGTTTCTGGATGTCCAAGGCAAGTGGCTCAGATACGGGTTCAGTGGTGCCGCAGTATAAGTGCGTTTCGTGGCCGGATTTCCCCAATTTTCCTTAAATTTCCTAATTTACACGCAGTGTTTCCGACGTGTCACTTGAACTGGAGGTGGCGAAACACCGATTACACCCACCGATAACAGCGATAGTATGGCCGTTTGCAGCGGTATCGATTGATTGTTACTGTTTTAAAATATTGCACGAAAATCACAAAATGCTGATTAGGTGTGTCCAAAACTGCATTTTGCACTCTTTATAAACAGCTGTTTTCTGTTTTGGCTTTGATTTGGCAAGAGAACATTCTCAAAAAAGCTCTTAATGATATTAAAAAGCTAGACTTTATTTAAAATTGGCGGTAGACGAACGCCAGTGCTCTCATTTTACTGTTTTGGGCGATGTAACATGAAGAATCTAACCCCAATTCATTGCTTTGGTTCCGTCAGTTCTATTCAATTAAAAAATAAACAGCTGGCTAGTGGTGGTATACCAAAATAAGGGAGTACTATTCTGCATTTAGTTTTTTTTTTGTTAATTGGATTTTGTTTTAATTTGCTATTTATTTCTACTTATTTATCTATCTTATCGCTTTTATTTGTACTGGGTTCTCTACTTGTCCAGAAGCTCCACGTCTCGAAAAAGTCCATGATCTTGTGCCTGCCTTTCGATCAAAAATTTATTTAATTTTTCGTTTATTTCATATATTTGTTTATTTGTCCTCATTATAATTATTATTATTGTTTTTGTCTCGTCCAAATATTGTTCGCCTTTGTGATGGCGTGTAGAAATTTTTGGCTAACAACAAGAAGTTGGCATCTCTGACCCTGAGAAATGTATTTTATTTATTAACATCACCAGCAGAATATTATATCTAAGGGTGGTTTTCCACTACGTTGCTTTTCCCAACTATCGCACGACAATCACGAAAAACAGAAAAGGTGTTTCTACTTGGAAAAAAGTACTTTTTAGCACCCTCTTGAACGGAAACAGCTCTTTTTTTTTTTGGTTTTGATTTGGCGGAAAATTAAATTTACTTCAAAATTCAAAACAATGTTAACTAAGATTAAAACGAGAAAGAAAGCTAACTTCGGTAAACTTAAGTTTGAATACCCTTGCAGTCTGCAATTGGATCATTGAAAATCGATCCATTTTGGTAATGTTGAAAAAGTATCGACCTTTGTAACATTTTACATTTTACATTTTACATGAAATTTTACATTTCCATAAAAATCGACCTTTGTAACATTTTACATTTTACATTTTACATGAAATTTTACATTTCCATAAAAATCGACCGATCGCTTCTATGGAAGCTATATGATTTAGTAGTTCGATCTTAATGAAATTAAAACCGTAATTCTAAAACCGTACATAACCGCTATATCTCAAAATTAAAAAAAAAATACGTTTAAAAACAGAGAAGCTAAATTTTTTATACATTAATTTTGCCATCACAGCTATAGGATGTAGTGGTCCGATTTCGGCCGTTCCGACATATATACTGCGGGCTATAGAAATAATACTATGGTAAAAATTTCAGTCCGATAGCTCACAAATTGAGAGACTAGTTTGCGTAGAAACCGACAGACAGACGGACATGGCTAGATCGACTCGGCTGGTGATGCTGATCAAGAATATATATACTATATGGGGCCGGAGATGCCTCCTTCACTGCGTTGCAAATATCATGGCAAAATTAAAATACCCTCTGCAAGGGTATAAAAAAGAGCTAGACTTTATTTTCTATTTGCGGGTAAGTTAAAATAAAGATTTCATGTTGTTCCTCCAGCCAGCCGCTTGACTGGAGACATAAGAGTGGCAGGAAAGTGGTTCCTGCAGCCCACTGGAATCTTTTAGCCTGGAGACGCGGATTCTACCAACTCGGAGGCACTGACGCTCGTAACGTAGGAGAAGGCGGTGGCCGCCAGTGCAGCATCTACAGAGTAGCTGCCAGCTATGATCGTCCTAAAGTGCAATAGCTAGTTTATTTAATAATACGAAAATATTAAATGCTAATTAGTTTAGCATGAATTTTGTCCATATTTTTTCCGTAAAGCCTAGTACGCAGACAGAAAAACAGTTCGCAACCCGAAAAAGATTTAATCTTTTTCCAGTGTGACCACTTCTTAAAACGCTCTTCGGCATTTTTGGGAGGTAAATGATGCGGTCATACCAATCTTAAATCAGCTGTTTTATATTTACAATTATTTTTTTTATATTTGAAGGACAATTCGCATAGGCTTGTAGTTTCGTTTTGAAATAGCTTATTTGGCGCACAATGACCACCAACGCCGTCGCCCAGATTCTCTCGAACATGCACAACAGCCGCTTTTTCTCCTTATTACTTGTCCAACATTCTTTCCTGAATCGACGACCAGGACAAGGGCTGCTCTACCGGCTGCTGCTGGTGATCCTGTTTTTACCAAGTGAAATTAACCACCATCTGGGTGGTGGCGGTGGTTGCCGCAGCTACTCCTGCTACCACTTAATGGTTGGACTGGTGAAGAGACTCTGAGATCCTTGCTGGCATACATTTGGTTAGAGTTGGTACTGCTCCTGCGCCCGGTTCTGTCCATTGCTGTACATGTTCTTTTCCAGCTTGGCAATGAAGGATTTGTCCACCCAGATACTGCTCTCAGCAGCTGCGGCCTCTGTATGTCCTTCTCGAGTTTGGCAATGAAGGATTTGTCCAGCCAGACACTGCTCTAAGCAGCAGCGGACGGTGACCGTCGCCTCTGACGCCTTCATCTCAGAAATCGAGCGTGACATCTCATAGTGCTCATCAAAGTCATAACCAAATATGACATCGAGGGACCTATTTCCTTCCAGGCCTTTATTTATGCAAATGTTTAATATTGCCCAAATCCCTTATCAATGAATTGGCCTCTACCAATTAAATTATTATAACTTTATCTGCTCTTCTAAACGCCTGGACTGGGCTTTTGAATACATTATTGTGTTTGGCGGGATCTATATTTTTGAATTGTGCGAAGAAACAGTAAGAGAGAGTGAGATGCCAACAGTTGAGAACAGGTCGTTTTATTAAATTTTTTATTCTCCCCCTCCCCCCGTTCTGGAAATAACGAAAGTCTCCCTTCGCGCCACCTGGTATTTTTCTGGTATGTTTCTGGTATTTCGTTCGTTCGTCTGCGTACCGGCCTTTAAAACAGCGCTGCCGAACACCGTTTCTCGACTATTCACCTCTCGCTCTCTCTCACTGCTTAGAAACGCTGTTCGCGTGTCTGAGTACGGAGCTTAAGCGGGCAATCAATTTCATTTGTTCAAGAAACAGCTGGCTAGTGGTGGTAGTTGGGCAAAACCACACATCGATAAGCAGAAAACGACTGAAATAATCGATACTATCGAACTAAACCACGAAAAAGCAACTTTTTTATAATTTTTGTCACCACTTGATTCCCATACCTTATACACAGGGAAAAAGTTACTTTTTGGCCATAAAACACAAGCTTTACTGCTCCATTATATATGAATCTTCTATTTTACTTTCATCCATATTTTTATCCTCCATTTTTTACTATCACGCGTTTTGTTTTTTAGAAATATAATACAAAATATATTTTTGGAAAAAGAAATGTTTCTCCGAGTTGATGTTTACGATGCGGAGGAAGGGTATTTTGATCCAGCCAGCGATAACGAGGACTACGAATGTGAACCTTCATTCATTCGAATGTCGAAATTAAAAGTAAATCACGGTAGTCCACGTAGTGACGATGAGCACCGAGACTGTGGTGCGCAAGGAGACTACTATATACAGCCGTAGAATTGAAAATCTGCTACGATAGTCCAATCAGAACCATATATATCTTGATCGAAAGGTATTGTAAACCTCTTTGAAACTGCATACTAAGATTTTTCAATAACGGATTAGTTTAGGAGAAAGGGGAGTTAAAGTGCGAAATTGAAAATATTGAAAATTTGAGTTATTGGGGCCGGTGGAGCAAAAATTCCAAAATTTGTAATGTTGTTGTGATCTAGCTTTAAATACGCGTCGAATGACACCTCAATCATCCTGATCCGAAACTCTGTTCAAAAGATATTCAATAAACAAGATTCTAACGACCTTTCCGAAATGAAATCGTTTGTCCTGTTGTTTGTCTGTCTGTCTGTGTGTCTGTCTGTCGATTTTTTTGTTTTAGAGTCCTGGAACTAGTTTTATTTTATTAAACATCTCGAGCTGAACATTTATTGTTCTACGACTTTTTGGGTTTCCCGCTAGTTTGGCGGGAAAACAGCAAAAAAAGCCTGATTTCTCGCGCCCATAACTTCTAAACGACTAAAGCTACAGAATCGTGCTTTATGTCGTTTGAAAAGTATTTTGATATGATAATTACTTTGCCCTGACAAAATTTATCTAAATATTATAATTAAGAATTTATA
>VNJO01012333.1:0-21574 GCA_008042535.1 Drosophila tani | reverse complement strand
GTCATAAGCAAATGAGCCGTCGCTGGGCCACTTGCTGTGGCCGCAGACAACCCAAGATCAAAAACATAACAAAGAAATGCGGCAACAGTGTATTTTGCACAGGCATACAAACGTGCGAGCGCTTGTACACATATACACACATACAGAGAAACGACAGCACAGCGCGCAGACGCGCGGCCGTGCCTCATCGTTCCGCATTTGATCTGCGACTGAAAATTGGTTTCTTGTTGTTGCTGGCTTTCGAACCAATGTTCGAATTCGAAAACCCGAAGGCTTGCTGGGGTGCTAGACATGTCGTTCGTGTGCTCTGGGGTTCCAGGCTCAGCCGTTTGGTTGATAGCACTTTTTTCGCTGTTTGACGCCTCTATATATTTCTTGCTTAGTGGTATTAGGCTTAAAGCGTAGTACTAAGATGAACGAAAAAAATCCATAAACGAAAAACTTCATATAAAAAAAAAAGAACGAAAAGAGCAAGAAGAAGAATTTTGTGGGATTTCGTTTGGTTGGGTACTAAGATGAACGGAATTCCGTGAGCGAACCGGGTAAAAAGGTTGCCAGATCACACCAATATTCCGTAAGCGAATTAAATGAATTGCATATATTCCGGGAGCGACATGTAGGGGAAGGGTGAAGGGGGAAGTCGCTGCTCGGTTGGAGCGCTTCGAAAGCCGTTAGGATAATGTGGAATTAATAAAATACGTAAAGGCTAGGCCCAATATATGCGACTTAACACATAAAAGCCATTTTAATTGTGTTTTTAGACAATTTGGCGTTGGCGCCACTATTATTGGCTTCATCTCAATTGCAACGTATTATATTAATAATATGCCCAATCAAAATGCGTTTGAATTAATTTCTCTGTATATTATAAAGTTTGTTTACAAATTTTTTACCGATTCCGGCCATTTTCTTTATTTTTCTTGGTCACACTGGTTCCCGAACGAAATATATAGCAATTTCGCTCACGAAATTCCGTAAGCGGTTTTCGTTGATCTTAGTACTAGGCTTAAAATGTAAATGGGGTCGAATTAAACCTGTTAAGAACAACAGTCTGCTAAAAGAAGAGGAGAGAGCTCTCTCTATTTAGCTATATAGCTGATAGCCAGTGCTGCCAACTTTTGACCAGCAAAAAAGCTGTTTTTGACTGGAATAATGAGAAAAAACCAAAAAAAAAAAAATCAAAAAATTAAAAAAAAAAACAATAAATTTGAATGCAAAGAAATCTCAACCAAATAACAGTTTACTTTGTTTTTTTTTTTTTTTTTAAATACCATTATCTTATCAATATTTTCTTGATCTTCAATTGCGTATGACATATTTGTGCCTATCATACGCAGATATTTTGTAGGCACGTCATAGTCGACGCAGGAATTTCCAATCCTTCGCAAACCGTACCTGTATATTAAAATAATAATGAAAACAGTACTATATCATTTGTTTAAAATTAACACTTTACCTTATGCATAGAATGCTGTTAATCGTGCTGAAGACCAATGAATTCCTTAATTTGGATTTAATTAAGTTAACCTGGCTAAAAACTCTTTCTATTTCTGCGTTTGACCAGGGCAAACACAACATTTGGATGGCCACAGTTTCCAAATCAAAAAATCTGCGGTTCTGGTAGTAAGTAGTAGTAGTAAAGTTAAGCACCTCAAACCAAAATTTGTTTGTGTCGCTGATGTTCTCAAACTTGACTAAATTGATGTTGTTGTGTTGGCGTTCAATTTCAGAAATATTCTCAACTTCCAGGAACTCCAAAATTTCTGTGATATTTTTCTTCCCCGCGCACAATATCTTTGTTACGGAAAAATCATCAATCTGCTTTAGAATTTTAAAGTAATCCGGTAGCCTAAAAGTAATAACCAAATTAAATAGTCGCTTATAAAAAATAACACTAAATTGCTTACCTCTGTTTTAATTGTTTAATCAATTCAATTGTAAAATCTGTGCAGCGGTCCCGAATTTCTTTTTCTTTATTTTGATTAATATTCAGGGACTTGATATTTTTTCGAAATCGTAGTCCTTCTGGAGAGTTGTGTCGGCATACTTCTCAATATCGTCAGTTTCAAATAAATAAAATTCAACTCCTGGTGGTATAACTCCATTCTTTAGGGAATTTATGGCAAACTCCAAATCATTAAGCAATTCTGTTGCGTTGGTGTTGTTGCTTTGAAATGACTTGTTAACCTTTTGCAAGTCGCAAAAAATTGGCTTTAAAAAAATCAGATACAGATAATTAACGTCATCGCTGAATTGCTGGTGCAGCATTTGCGCTTTAAAGCACTTTTTATTGGTTCAGCTAAGCCAAAGTGCAATTGCAGCTCTTCCCACTGATCCAATATTCTCGACACTCAATCGACAACCACCTTGTGTCGCTGACTCTGGGTATTTTCAAAGGAACATTTTAGAAAAAATGTACATAATTAAAATAGTTACATAAATTTAATCTATACAATAATTTATAAATGTGATTGAACAATAATTCACGCTGTTAAAAACATCATGCAGAACAATTCACACAGGACAAACCGTACATAATTGGCACAACGAAGTTAATAAACGGAATACCCACGAACACTTAAAAAACAATACATAACTGTTAAGACAGAAATTCAAGTGTCTGTAACAATAGTTTAAAATACCTTATCATCGTTTAAACATTAAAAAATTTTCTGATATTCTGTTTGACGGCTTGAACTCTTTTGAAAACCAGTTATACGTTTCATAGATTCAAAATTCAAAATTCTTTGGGAGGTGATGTTTATATACTTGACTAATGGCCAACTGCACAGAATGGCACACACATCTTATCAAAATAAACGTTGGAGTTTCCTTTTTCAACTCTGTGAAAAGACTATGGTTTGGGCCTGTCCTGACATTGGCATTGTCCGTCCCAATACCAATCAGATTTTGTATATCTAATTTATAGAATGATAATAAATTTTTGACGCTGTCGACCATGCCTTCGGCATTTCCACTTTCTAAAGCTAAAATTTTTAAAAACGTAGAGACGAATACACCCCGTCGCAACGAAAAATAATTGATGACCACACCAACATAAATATATATACATTCACAAAATAAATTTAAAAAATATTTAATTCAATAAAAGTAATTCTTATCACTGTGGACGGCAGTCCACGTAGTGACGATGAGCACCGAGACTGTGGTGCGCAAGAAGACTACTATATACAGCCGTAGAATTGAAAATCTGCTACGATAGTCCGATCAGAACCATTTATGTATATCTTGATCGAAAGGTATTGTAAATCTGTTTGAAACTGCATATTAAAATTTTTCAAAACGGATTAGTTGAGGAGAAATGAGAGTGAAAGTGCGAAACAGAACATTTTGAAAATTGGAGCTATTGGGGCCGGTGGAGCAAAAATTCCAATAAATTTGTATGTTGTTGTGATCTAGCTTTAACCTTTATGACACCTGATCCGATACTCCGTTCAAAAGATATTCAATAAACAAGATTTGAACGGCCTTTCAGAAATGAAAACGTTTGTCCTGTTGTTTGTCTGTGGATCTGTGAGTCTGTGTGTCTGTCGATTTTTTTGTTTTAGAGTCCTGGAATCACTTTTATTTTATTCAACAGCTCGAGCTGAACATTTTTTGTTCTACGACTTTTTGGGTTTCCCGCTAGTTTGGCGGGAAACACCTAAAAAAGCCAGATTTCCCGCACCCATAACTTCTAAACGACTAAAGCAGAGGTGCCCAATGCTATGGCACACGAGCACATTTGTTTTTGTTTTGGCACATAGCATACGGAGCGGCACACGCCATACTTCCCTAGGGCACACGCCAATTCTTCTTTGCGTAGCGAGGGAAGCCAACAACAATTCCATAGAACTTTCTTTCTCCTCTTTGTGTAGCTGTACGTATCGAGACAAGCCAACAACAATTCCATTGAATTTTTTTTTTATCCTCAACTCACAATGCAAAGTGTTGTTGTCTTCTTATCTGCTCTGCACTGACACTTTTTTTGTTGCGTTTTTTATAGAATTTGATTTAAGTTTGATTTTAGTTTATTGTGGACCACCGACACGTGCATTTCATTGGATTTCTTTGGCGTGTCGTTAAAATGAGTGATACTTTTCTAAATCAACTTTAATTTTTTATATAAAATAACCAAATAAAGAAACCAAAATTAACATTTTTTTTAATTAATATTTTTTTTTCTCTCAGTGTTAATTTTGATGCAATAAAACGGCGTCGATACATGTGTGCGTGTGTATTCTTTTGCTTGTGTTGGTAAGGGCACTGCCGTAAGGCAATTTTGAGCACCCCTGGACTAAAGCTACAGAAACGTGCTATATGTCGTTTGAAAGGTATTTTGAAATCATAATAGCTTTGCCTTGACATAATTTATCTAAATAAAATATTTTAAAATTTATAATTAAATTTTTTTTTTTTTAATTTTTAAAGTTTTTTTTAAAATGGCTGTAACGATTTTAATAGTCATTCAAGGCCATATAGCCCTTGAGATTGCTTATCTTTTGGTATATAACACATGGCTGGGAAAATTCGCTTTCTCAAGATATTACTCATTAAAATTAGTAGCAAAGATCCCATATACCTAACCTTTTACATGCACTATACATACATTTATGTAAAAATACATGTAGAGTCATACAGAGCCATGCACAATGCAATAAAATTTAAAACCAAGGAAATTTAATATAATTTAAATTTAAAATAAATCGTTTAAAATTTTTTTTCTAATTTAATCTAATTGTTGCGTTTTCCACTACTTTGCCGGGTAAAGAGCAAATTTCTCGCGCCCATAACTTCTGAACGACTAAAGTTACAGAAACGTGCTATATGTTGTTGGAAAAGTATTTTGATATGATAATTACTTTGCCCTGATCAAATTGTTCTAAATATTATAATTAAGAATTTAGAATTAAAATTAATTTTTTTTTAGACTAAATTTTTAATGGCTTTTACGATTTTTATAGTCACTTTAGGCCGTATAGCCCTTGAGATATTTCGGGGTACAACACATACCTCCGAAAATTCGCATTCTTATCAAAATGAGTAGCAATGATTTCATATAGCTAACTTCTTTTATGCATTTTTTTGTTAATTTTTCCCATTTGAGTTTCAAACAAAAACTTATACCAACAATGGAAGACCTATGTATGTACCATATGTCATTTAAAAAACTTCTGATATCAAATAAAAACACCTCTTAACCAGGTGAGATTAAGATTTCAAAATCGGCACTTAGCTGAAAAATTTAAAAAGGCAAAACAGGCAGCGTGCCGATTTTGAAACTAATTAAAAACTTTTTAAATATTTTTGTTTAAATAACTATTAATCGTCACAAAATTTGGTATCCGAAATTTTTTGAGTGTGCCATCGTCACTTTAATCTCACCTCGTTAAGAGGTGTTTTAATTTGATATGATAAAGAAAAAAAAAAACAAATGTTGGCTTACAAAATAAGGCATATTTATGCGTTCTAAAAGAAGCGACGTTTGCACTTATATGAAAGAGATAGGGAATAAAAACAACAATAAATGTTGGTTTCGGATAGAACGCATTTTAATGCGTTCTAAAAGAAGCAACGATTACACGGACCCGAAGCTATAGAAAAAGGCGAATTTACTTCCAAAATAACGTATATCTATGCCTTCTTAGAGATGCGTTATTTTATAACTCATTTCTTCGTTTTTAATATACCAACAAAAGAACACTTGTTAATGCATACATCTAATATGTATTATATCATAGTTAGTTAGAATTGGCGGCATATAGAACCGTTCCAGATGCGTTCTGTTGTACAACCCGTTCTACAAGGTCCGACTGGGATGTAATCAACGACCCAAACCAATGAGCTAGCTGAGACATGGCCCAAGCCGAAGGCTACACGCGCAGGACCAGTGGTGGTCATAACACTCTTAAAATCTTTTCCTCCGCTTCTTTATCTCAGAGTAAATTTAAAGCTAGATGGAAAATTGCTAAAATCCTTCCAGTTCATAAATGCGGATGTAAGTCGGATACTTAAAATTACAGGCTTTTTGCTCAAATCAGCTAAGCTGTTCGAGAGGATAGTAGCTAAACATTTATTATTCCAAATAAATACCTATATTGACCCTAATCAGCATGGGTTCATGGCAGGCCGTTCTACGTCCTCTAACTTAGCCATTTTCTCTAAACGTTGTTGATAAGCCTTTGAGTCCCATTTGCAGGTTGACACAGGCAAAATCAGTATGCCAAGGCTGTTGACAAGGTTTGTCACTCTGCTTTACAGGCAAAGCTTGCTAAGCTTGGCATTCACTCCTCATTTCTGAACTGGATCTCATCGTATTCGTTAAAACGAAATTGTGAAGTAAATGCAGCTGTTTCCAACTCTTATGAAGCCACTTCCGGACTTCCTCAAGGAAGTTCTCTTGGCCATTTGCTTTTTATAACCGGTACCCATAGGGTACAAGGGTATTATAAGTTAGTGCCAACCGAGGATGTATGTAACAGGCAGAAGGAGAAATCTACGACCCTATAAAGTATATTCTTGATCAGCGTCAACAGCCGAGTCGATTTAGCCATGTCCGTCTGTCCGTCCGTGTGAAACAATAGATCTCAGAGACTAAAAGAGCTAGAGTTACCAAATTTGGTGACAACATTCAAGTTTGTTTTAAAATTTGGCCACACCCCCCTCCGCCCTTAAAAGTCTTAAAAAACGTTAAATAAGTTATACTCGTTAAAAGTTTAGCGATTTAAAGTTTATAGATACAATAAATGAATAGGCTTGAGTGGACGTTTTCTGAAAATTTCAGTAAAATGGGATAATAAACATGGGAGATATTATCAATAAGATTAGAATTTTAACACACCCCCCTAAGGCACTGTTGTTGCAAGCTGTAGCCGACAGGTGGCGCATTCGAGCGCCAACTGCAGAAGAAATGACAAAAGAATAGAGCAAGAAATGAAAAAAAATTACATAATTCATTATTTGAAGCCGATCGATTTTATGCGTCCTTATAAAATGTATCATTCATATTTAAATATGACATTAAATTGTTTAGGTCGAGAGCTAATTTGAGAGGTGATTTATTTTAAGAAGTATCGAAGTAGAGTATAATATATAATAATGTACGAGTATGTACAATTTTAAATTGCCCTTTAGTGTAAAGCACAAACGTTTAGGTACCGGGTATCTAACAGTTGAGCACTGTCGACTGTAGCTTTCTTACTTGTTATTATATTTATTAATGATATTTGCTTGTGCATTCAATCTGCCAATTTTCTTCTCTTTTCAGACGACCTTAAAATTTACTTATCGGTGAAGTCTATAAATGATACTTATGTATCTGCTGCAATCTGATTTGAGAAAAATTAGGTAATGGGCATTCGGAGAAAATTGCCTCTCAATCAAAATAAGTGTCATGTTGTCCGCTATAGTAAATGCACTTTAACCATTCCATCAACATACTTAATAACAATTACCAACTCCTTGAGCTAACCGAAATTGTATATCTTGGTGTCCTCTTTAATAACAAATTCCTGTTTAACCATAACATAAATCTAATCCTTCCTAAGGCGTATGCTATGTTCGGATTTGTCAAGCGGAATACTGTATTATTTAGTGACCCATATGCGCTCAAGGGTGGAATACGATTTCTTTCTCTGGAATCCTTCCATCGCAGTGCACATCAATAGAACTGAGCGAGAAGAAATTCATAAAGTTTGCCTTGCACCCCTTGCCTTTTTCTAAACTTTAAATTCCTTCTTACTCCAGCCAATGTTGCCTACTACATACCTGCACTCTTGAGGACAGGCGTTCGATAGCGGGCATGCTCTTTCTGAATGATACGATTATTGGTAATATTTATAGTTCTTTCCAATAGTCTGGAATCTCCCTTTTCATGTAAGTGCAGCCAGGTCCAAGTATGCTCAGAATGAGCCTATTTTAAGGGCTTTGCGATTGTTCAATTCCCAGCCAGAGAGCATTGGATTTGGTTGGAGATTCGAGAAAGAAGTGCTTAGGCAATTAGGGAATATTTCTTATGTTCTTATAATGTTTAGTTTAGAGTTAAGTTTACAATCTATTAGCCAGATAAGGATTTAATCCATTGGCGGAATAAATAAATAAAAGCTCATTTATCTCAAAACCACTTTTTTTCAACTGGCCGGACACATACCTCAAACAAATCTTAACCAATCGATCTGAAATTCCACTTACCATTTTTTACGAAAACAATTAAAATATCGAAAAATCCGAATCGAATCGATGGCCATAGGTATTTCGGATTTATTGACGAAATTTCAGATCGATCGGTTAATATTTGTTCGAGTTATGTGTCCGGCCACGGTTACAAAAAAAAAAAAGAGAAAAATGTACTAATTTACATAATTTACTAATTTTTAATTGGCTCTTCAAAAAAAAAAATCTTAAAATCCGCTTTATTTTTACCTTCTACATCTACCGCCCTTAATTTAAAGACATCCCCAAAAACGATAAGGAAAGCGAATAACGGTGTTTATAATTTTGCACTCACTAGAGAGGTAATTCATATTTCATTTTTTTTAAATAAAAATCTAATCAGAAGTGTGCTTTGTATTCCTCGGCCGAAGCCATCGCGCTTAAAGTTGGACTATAATTGAAAAGGAAATAAAGAATTCAACTCGCTTAAATTTTTTTTTATGGATACGTTTTTTTTTTAATATTTTAGTTTTACTCAAAAAAAAAACTGCTTAGTTTAAGTTTATCATTTCATAGCTCAAGTTGTAACTAATTTACCCGTAGAATGTTTTATTTTACAGGTTATGAACTAACCTTTCGATTTTAAAACACTTTATGAATATTGGATAAGTACTTTGTGTGCTATAGCTCGATAAACTTGAAAAAAATTTCAAATTTCAAATTTTCGTTAACTCAAATGTTAACGTGCTGCTAGCATAATAAAAACTCGAAAAAAATCCGTTGGAAAATCAAAGTATTTTTTTTTTATATAGTATAATATTATAAAGTATATCGCCCAAAGTATCAAACAGGCCTACAACTCCAGAAATCCGTTGAAAAATAGGTTTGTCGTGGATTTTCAAAGTTAAGTAAAATAAGAATTTTTTTAAAATTTTTGGTCAGATGCCTACTAGATTAAAAGTAAAGTGTTGGACAACGCCTTTAGATGGTCTGTTAACTTTGCGTGATGTGATGAACAGTCCGACTTAGCTATGAAAAAAAGCTGTTTTGTTAAATAAACAAAAACTTACAAAATTAAGTTGAAGTAAGATAAAAATGAAATTATCGCCTTTATATACATACAGACAATGTATTAATTTGATTTGGGTCATTGGTACCATTAAAGGGTTATGTGGCCTCGCGGCCATAAAACGTGGTATAAAAGCAAACTTTTTTTTCGATATTAAAAGGTACCTTTTGAGCGATTGCCTGTAAAAAAACGTTCCTTGCTATTTCGCTCGTTGTCGCTCAATATCGCTTTATCGCATCCCTTTCCGCAGCCACTCTAAAATCAGCTCAAAACAAAGAGTGGATTTAAAACGTCAAAAAAACAGACAAACAGGAAACAGTTTTAAATTGGAAAAGGCCGACCAAATCTGGTTTATTGAATATCTTTTGAACGGAGTATCGGAGTGAGATGATTAAGGTTTAGACGCGTTTAGGTATCTAAAACAATCAACTGCCCAAATAAAAAGTCTATTGCTCTTTCACCCCATTCCTACTGAACCAATTGTACAAGTAGGCAAATCTTTTCCTAAAGCGATATCTCTTTATTGTTACATCGCTTTTTACGATCGGACAATCGTAAGCTGATTTTCAATTCTACGTATATATATATGTACATATATGTATGTGCACACCAGATCATATTAATAGGTACACATAGAAATTATTTAATTAAAGACGGTTTTTTCATACTTAAAGTGTTGACAGTTTCTTTTGATTTTTTATTGTTGTCAATGTCTGGCTACACTGTGACAAAGAGTTAAAAGAGGCGATGCCCCATATATCGAAGCTTTTCTATAAATTGTGAGTCAACCACACATTTCGCCTGATCATAATAATAGGTACAGTCTCCGTTTCTCATAAATATAGGGTGAATAATTTTGTATTTAGTGGTTTTTTGGCAACTATAGGTAAATTTCGTTTAGCTACTGTCAATAAAAAGAGTTCAATAAATATTTTTATTTAGAAAAATTTGATCGAAATTGTCATTGTACTAAAGAAGAAGCTCGAATGGTTCTTAGTCTGAAAAATAAAGGCAAATCTTTGCGAGCCATTGCCAAATAAATGAACAAGCCAGGAAACACTTGGAGTGCCACAATAAACAACGGAAACCCTTGACCACTTCATAGTATCTTTGAGCAAAAAGACCCATTTATGTCATCAAAGGCAGAAATAAGGAATTCAGTTAGTGTTTGAACTATCCGAAGACAACTACAAGATGCTAACCTACTAGGAAGAATTGCCAGAAAGGTTCCACTTAAGCGCAAAAAGTTGAAGTTCTGAAGTGGCCAAGCCAATCCCCCTACCTAAGCCCCATAGAAAACTTGTGTAAAATTGGCAAAGAATTTTTTTTATATAACGTAAAAACATGGGATGTTGTCCCTAAATAGTGGTATGAGATACCAGTAGAAACCTGCTAGGCTTTTTTTTAATAGTATGCCCAAAAGAATAGCAGTAGTGACCAAAAATTGATGTGGATACACTGGATAATTTAGTTAAAAAAAAGAATCCAAAATGGAAATTAAACTTTTTTTTCTCACCAACACATGAAATGTACCTATTATTATGATCAGACCAAAAACGTATCTAAGACAACAAATTATCTCCTTTCTGTTATATTATTATACTATGATGCCATTAGTTTTATTTTATTAAAAACAAATAGTTAAAGTTTCAAATAATGAAGAAAACTTTTTCTGTTACCTCAAAGTCTAAGTTGATCTTTGTACCTATTAATATGATCAAGTGTGTATAGTAGTCGCCTTGCGCACACTCTCGGTGCTCATCGACACTTCGTGGACGGCCGTTTACATTTATAAACAATAATTTGAATACCACATTGAATAATCTCGTATGCGTCATAGAAATATATGAAAACATTTATTAGGATGTGTTTGAAAAATATACAAAAATATTTCTCCCAAAGTACGCCCATTGTATACCAGAATCGGTTCTATTTCTTCACAGCTCCCATTCGGCTGGCGTCCTGGCTCGGATAGGGTATTTGACCCGGTGGCGGTGGAATCGAGTCCAGACTCACAGCTGAGGTAGACGTGGATGTAGAGTTCGCGTTGCTATAGGGTGCTGCGTAGGTGGGCTGCCCGTACATTTGGTATGCCGATGCCGGAACCAAGTTTGAGGGTAACTGGTGCAGCTTCATTCCGGCTGGCATGACGTTTATTTGCTCCTGGCGTAGATTGAAGTAGTCATTCGGCTTGGCGCTAATTGGTGGAATGCCGGTCACATCAAAGCGTCTGTCCGTCTTTGCCGCTGTACCTTGTTTTGCCTGGGAATGAGCCCACTTGATGCTCACCTTTCGACCGTGAATCACTAGTTTATTGAAGGTGCGCTCAGCGGCCAGCTCTGCGGCGCCTCTTTTTGTGTACTGTATGAAAGAACATTGCTGGCGTGGCACTAGTGCAATAGAACGAATCTCTCCGAACTGGTAAAATTGGTCCCGAAGCTCCGGCTCAGTGATTTCCTCGGGAAGATTTCCAACGTACAGTGTGGTGATATTGCGGTCCTCTGGTGGCTCTAGAGTGGGAAGCGAAGCAGCTCGCTTCATTATCTTCTCGGCCACTGGGTCATTGCGGCCATAGTAGCGGTCCTTGATATTCTGCTCACACAGCGGATCGTCGGGTTCGTTTGGTTTGTCATGGCGGTAAGGACACTCCTCGCCGCGTTTGCACTCTCCTTTCACCCAGAAAGAGCAAATGTGTGGCCTATTCCGCTTATAGTAGGGGGCTGTACGTGCCAGCTTGGAAAGCATTTCGTTAGCAGCCAGGGAACGACCGACTGCACCAGCTGCCTCAGTGCCATCACCATCCTGCAGCTGGGCGTCAATATTCTGTATATAGTACTCCTTGTTAACGTCACTTTGTGGCATATTGTCTGCCACCTTCAAAGCCGCGTCGCGAACCTGGATGGGCAGGCCATACTCAAGATCCAAGAGACAGGTCTGGCAAACGTTCTTAAGGCGCGCACACGTCTGGCATATCTCAGTCTTTTTGAATCGCATTCGGGCACCCGGGCACCATCGAAATATGGTAAACGGTCGCGTGCAGATTTTGCATTCCTTGCCAAATCGCTCCTTTATCATCCTCACGTATGGATTGTCACCAAGACAAGTCTGGCACAGGATAGGAAATTCGGCGTCCTCCCAATTCTGTCGATTGTAGGTGTTCGTGGTCTTAGACATAGACATGACGATGTTTTTTTTAACTTCAACGGGGCGGAAAATTCGTAGCTATTTTTTTTCAATGCTGTCTATAATAATGATTAGAGATGAAAAACATAGCTGGTACTTCTGATTACAAGGGGTTCCAACTATCGATATTTTAACTAACCATCGATATTTTTCTACTTCCAGCCTCAACTTCAAATGCTTGTTCCATTTCTGCATTTCGAAGAAAGCATACAATTTGTATACCTGGAACTGTAGGAAATAAAGCCCTATTTACACTACAGTGATTTTCGGGGGAAAAATGGAATTCGTGTTCACTTTGCACCAGTAGTAAAAACATCGACGAAAAAATTCCGTGAAAACTTCTTAAGGCCAGAACTAACATCAACGAAATAATTCTGTGAGCGAATAACTTCATATAAAAAAAATTAAAAAAAAAAAGAAGAAGGTCAATCTGGTTTTTCGTTTGGTCGGGTCCTAAGCCTTAAGCCTAGTACTAAGATGAACGAAAAAAATCCATAAACGAAAAACTTCATATAAAAAAAAAAGAACGAAAAGAGCAAGAAGAAGAATTTTGTGGTATTTCGTTTGGTCGGGTACTAAGATGAACGGAATTCCGTGAGCGAACCGGGAAACAAGGTTGCCAGATGACACCAATATTCCGTAAGCGAAATAAATGAATTGCATATATTCCGGGAGCGACATGTAGGGGAAGGGTGAAGGGGGAAGTCGCTGCTCGGTTGGAGCGCTTTGACAGCCGTTAGGATAATGTGGAATTAATAAAATACGTAAAGGCGAGGCCCAATATATGCGACTTAACACATAAAAGCCATTTTAATTGTGTTTTTAGACAATTTGGCGTTGGCGCCACTATTATTGGCTTCATCTCAATTGCAACGTATTGTATTAATAATATGCCCAATCAAAATGCGTTTGAATTAATTTCTCTGTATATTATAAAGTTTGTTTACAAAACATATCAGTAAATACAAGTCAGTGTGACCAATTTTTTTTTACCGATTCCGGCCTTTTTCTTTATTTTTCTTGGTCACACTGGTTCCCGAACGAAATATATAGCAATTTCGCTCACGAAATTCCGTAAGCGGTTTTCGTTGATCTTAGTACTAGGCTTTAAGCTACGTACTCAGACACGCGAAAGGTGAGTCAAAACGAGAGGTCAATAGTCACCCTCTCGCTATATCGCACCGAAACCGGTAAAAAGGTTGCCAGATCAAACCAATAAACAGCTGTGATTCAGTAAGCGAAATACTTCAATTTGATATATTTCGCAATCAACATGGTGAGGAAGCGTGAAAGCAGAAGTCGCTGCTCGGTTGGAAAGCTTAGACAACCGTAAGAATAACGTAGAATTGATAAAAGCTGTGAAGGCAGTGCGCATTATATGCGATTTAACACATAAAAGACATTTTAATTGTGTTTTTATTGTGAATTTTATTGGATATTATGTTATAGGCGGCGATGGCGTTGGCGCCATTTGAATTGCCTTTAACTCCATTGCGGCGTATTACATTAATAATACGCCCAAAAAAATGATTACGAATTTATTTCTCTTCATAAAGTCAGTTTATAAATTTTGTTTAGTAAACACAGCTGGAAATACAAGGCAGTGTAACCACTTTTGACAATTTCTAGCATTTTTGAAAATGTATTCATTTTCTTATAAAATTGGCTAAAAGCTATAGCCTGATACATAGCTTATTTAAAAGTTCATATAGATTCTTTTAGCGATAAATGTATTCGTACCTTTAACGAAATAGTTTATAATCTGGGTGTTCCCTATACGTCTAACTGACTAAATATCGCAAAACGACTGAAACTATCGCCGATATATTTAGACGTATAGGGAACGACCCAAAAACAAATTCGTCTGCTGACTTTGCAAACAACTGATTTCAAAGGCTCTTTGTTTTTGTAAACAGTCGTGAATCATGGCACAATTTACCATTTTGCATTGGGTATGTCGATGGCAGCGAAATTCCGCTGGCGGAGAAGCCAACGGAAAACCCGGAAGCGTTATACTCTGGGAAACAAAGATATTGCATTAAAATGCAAGCTGTTTGCCACCATTGAAAACTGAGTCGACACTTGGTAGTTGGGTGGCCAGGCAGCGTGAATTTATCGAATTTATCGAAAATTTCAATTTGTATGGGACAGCTGTCTCCGATTCGATTTTTTCATTCGATAAATTCAGTCAGTTAGTCAGTTACGACGTATAGGGAACAGCCCCAATGAATTTATGTTTTGTGGCATTAAAGTACACAGCAGGCTTTTTTTAATACGCATATTCGTAAAAGGATTGAATAAGCTCAAATTGACTTAATTTATATAATATCTTCTTTATTATTTAAGTCTACCCGATAATTTTCTGACTTTAAAAACAGTTGACATTTTTCCAGTTACAAAAAATGTATTCGATGGTATCAAAATATTTTAACATATCAAGTGTTGATGATTTAAAATAACAATAAGATAAAATTCATCTGATTAAAATTAAGCCATTGTAACATTTTTGGCAGAGCCTGTTTTTATACCCTTGAAGGGTATTATAATTTTGTCCAGAAGTTTGCAACGCATTGAAGGCACCATCTCCGACCCCATAAAGTATATATATTCTTGATCAGCATCACCAGCCGAGTCGATCTAGCCATGTCCGTCTGTCTGTCCGTCTGTCGGTTTCTACGCGAACTAGTCTCTCAGTTTTTGAGCTATTGAGCTGAAATTTTCAGCATAGTCTTATTTCTTTAGCACGCAGTATATATGTCGGAACGACCGAAATTGGACTACTATATCCTATAGCTGCCATAGAAATGATGGCGAAATTAATGTAAAAAAAAATTTAACTTCTCTGTTTTTCAACGAATTTCTATAAATTTTCTGATATAGCAGTTTTTTAAGGTTCTAGAATTACGGTTTTAAATTCATTAAGATCGGACCACTATATCATATAGCTGCCATAGAAGCGATCGGTCCATTTATATGAAAATGTAAAATTCTACATATAAAATGTAAAATTTACAAAATTCGATATTTTTTCAACATTACTAAAATTTCAATGATCCAATTGCAGACTCCAAGGGTATACCAACTTCGGTTTTATTAAGCTTTCTTTCTCGTTTTTTTATTCAGTTTTGATTATACGTATGAGTTCCTCCACCTCTATTTCAGCACCCTTATATCCGATTACTCAAAAATACCAATGTATATCGATATCAATATAAATATCGCGTACTCGATAAAAAATGTGAAAAATTTCCCAAAGCGTTTTTTGTGTATTATTATTACGGAGAGCACCGACACCTGCGGCCCGCATTAAGATGCATCAGGCCTACAATGTGCACTCCATCTTGAAGCAGGGGGTCCAGATAGAGTCCATTGCGGCATATGGTGAGTGGGGCTGAGCTTAGCGCAACATACACGAATGAATCACTTAACGGGCTCCTATTCAAGGCAACCATGTCATCCTGGGCACTCGCAGCGGCCAGCTGATCATGTACTCGGTAGACGAAGTGGCCGGCGTGGACATGCGTATGTTCAACAAGAACTTTAGTCGGAAGCCCATCAACCAGATGGAGGTGATTGTCGAGGAGAACCTTCTCTTTGTGCTCACCGACAACCTGGTGCAGGTTTGCGACATAAGTCGCATCGAGAGCAACTTCGCCTTCATGCACAGTGCCAAGGAGACGAAGGGCTGCACCCTTTTCGCCATGGACGTAGACTCGCAAAAGTCGACCACTGGAGAGGTGGCCACCTTTATCCGTGTGTGCTGCGCCATTCGACGGCGTCTGGTGTTCTTTTTCTGGAAAAAGGACAAGCTGGACTCGCTGCAGCTGAGCATTGAGCTGAGCGATGTACCCCGCTCCCTGTGCTGGGCAGGACGGGCCGTCTGCGTGGGCTACAAAGACGAATATGTGGTGTATGATGTAAGTGATGCACTTTAAAAAGGTTATTAAGTATTATCCACTTTCTGTTGTGCAGATATCCGGCAAGACGCCAAAGAAGCACGATCTCTTCCTCACGTCCTCGAGCATTAGCAGGGATCCCTGCATCTGTCTGATACGGAACCACATGCTCGGCATTTCCAAGGACAGCTACCTGGTGGTCGTAGATCCCAGCCAGTACAGTGATAACAAGGATGGCAACGTGAATTCCTTTGAGAATGTGCGACCGGGTGGCATGGAGAACAAGAATTCGCTTACGCCGTTACTGTGGTCAAGTCCCCTGCTGGATTTGGGTATTAATCCAAAGGCTTTTGATGTATTTTTATATGACATTTTTTATAAATTACAGTCTGGGATGATCCCTATGCCGTGGGTCGTGTCAACAACGCCATCGAGGTGCGCAGTCTTGTGGGCAAGGACACTCTGGTCCAAAGCATTCCCGAGCTGCAGAAGACACGCTTCCTGGTGCACGCCGACAAGGGAACCATTTTTGCCGCCGCCAGCTCGGAGCTGTGGTGTCTCCGCCTGGTGGAAATCCCCACTCAACGTCAGCATCTGCTTCAGCAAAAGAAATTTCAACTGGCCATCGAACTGACGGTGAGTACTGGACCCGGAATGGAAGATCCGAGAAATCTCTTACATATAAAACTCTTTATTTCTTTAATTTCTTAATTTCACGTTCTTCTCTGACTCATGATGAAATAACATAAGGTGGTCTCGTCGGCAACTGACATCCACTTATTGTATGCTTGCAATAAGTGCGAGTGAAAGGAACATAGTAAACTGTGTCGTATTGAGTGTGAGTGAGGCGGCAATATGATTGTTGATTAACGTGCACTGAAATAAGTGGATACTTCGTAAAACTTCGGCTCACGACGAGACCACCTTATGTTATTTCATCATGCTCTGACTTGCGCTCGTTTTATTAGTGATGTACTCCTGTTGATCGTACATGGTCGATAACCATATCGAGTGCTCATGTTCTTATCGATATTTACATATAATAGTTCTTAGTGTTACCTTATCTACTTTATATCATATTTAAACTATTTACATACAATTGTTACTTGCCTTTTCAGCAAGTCTCAGATGAACCAGCGGAGGACAGGGCCCAGACCATTCGACAGATTCACATGCTCTACGCCAAGGAGCTCTTCACCAACAAGGAGTTTTCGTCGGCCATGAAGGAGTTCGAAAAGGCTGCCATCGATCCGTACGATGTCATCCGACTGTTTTCCAATTTGGTGCCCGAGCCAAAGCCTGGCACTGAGGACGCGGCGATACCATCAAGTTCCCCCCCGCTGGAGGATGGCGACTTGGAGAACGCCTACTTGGCGCTAATCGAGTTCCTGGCCTTGGCCCGTCAGCGGGAGGTGGTGAAACTGCGCGACGCCAAGAGCAGTTCCAAGTCCTTGCTGGAGATCATCGATACCACGTTGCTCAAGTGTTACCTGCAGACGAACGATTCGCTGGTGGCGCCACTCCTCCGCCTTAACCAGTGTCACCTGGAGGAATCGGAGAAGACACTGAAGAAGCTCAACAAGATCTCGGAGCTGATCATTCTCTACCAAATGAAGGGTAAGCACAAGGATGCCCTGAAACTGCTTCGAGAGCAGGCGGCCATCCAGGGGTCGGTGCTGCAAGGACGCAAGCGAACAATCCGATATCTGCAGGAGCTCGGCGCCGATCACCTGCCGCTGATCTTCGAGTTTGCAGACTGGGTGCTGCAGGATAATCCCGAGGAGGGTCTGTGTATTTTCACCAACGAACTTTTGGACGACGAGGAGGAGTCTCTGCCACCAGCCAAGGTCTTGGACTTTCTTATTAGCAAGCACAAGTCACTAGTCATTCCCTACCTGGAGCACCTCATCAACGAGCGGCACAACACCACCACTTTGCTGCACAACGTGCTCCTTAAGCAGTACCGGGAACGTGTACAACGTCTCCTGACCCAGCAGGGGTCCTCCAGTGAGGAGGAAGAGCCGCCCGACTTGAAACCGATGCGTGCCAAGCTCTACAAAATGCTGGAGGAATCGAACTTCTATTCGCCGGATCGTATGCTAGAGGAATTCTCCACCAATATGCTGCTGGAGGAGCGCGCCCTCATCCTGGGTCGGCTGAAGAAGCACGATAAAGTGCTGGCCATCTATATACAAGTGCTGGGCGACGTAGCCAAGGCCACGGCATATGCGGAAGCCAACTTCAAGGACGACGAGAACATTTTCCACACGCTCATCAAGTGTGTTCTAGTTCCACCCGCACAGCCGCCCTACGAGGCCGTAGCCTTGCATCCTGATTTTGTTCAGGTCAATCGAAAGGTGGCCCTGGACTTGCTCAATGCTCACGCCACCAAAATTGATCCCTTCGAGATATTTGAGGTAGTACCTTGCTCTCATTATAACCTTTCAATTCCAAAATATATCGCCGCTTTTCTGTGCAGCACCTTCCTGATGACTTGCCAATGCCGCAGTTGGATACGTATCTCGATAAGTCGATACGCAAGAAGCTGTCCGACAAGCACCAGATGCAGATGATGTGCGGTCTGCTGGAGGCGGAGGCTAATCGGCTGGAGATCGCGCTAGAGGCGCAGCGTAACATAAGCTTCGAGCTGAATGAGTTCAGCGTGTGTCCCGAGTGTAAAAAGCGCTTCCCCAGCCAATCGGCCTTCGTGCGCTATCCGAATGGACAAATCGTTCACCTATCCTGCCACGATCGCATCGCAAGGGCGGCGGCTCAGCAATAATATGGAAATCTTGGAATAAAATTGACATAGTTTATAAATGCATGCTTTAAATATCTGTAATGAATCGATATAAAATGTAATGAATGTAATGTAATGTAATGTAATATATACAGTCTCGACTTTTAAAAAATCGATTTTTTTTTTTTTGTACCCATAGGGTACAAGGGAATTAAAAGTTAGTGCCAACCGATATTGTAAGTAACAGGCAGAAGGAGGCATCTCCGACCCCATAAAGTATATATGTATGTTCTTGATCAGCATCACCAGCCGAGTCGATTTAGCCATGTCCGTCTGCCCGTCCGTGGTAAACAGATCTCAGAGACTATAAGAGCTAAAGGCTCCAAATTTGGGGATAGCATTCTAATCCATTTCACGCAGATCAGATTTAGGTGTGAAGAGCTCGACTTAAAGTAAATAGATAAAATAAATAAGTAGGCATTCGCGGACGTTTTCTAAAAATTTGAGTAAAATCGGATGATAAACATGGAAGTTAATAAACAATAAAGTTTCTGTGTACATACACTACTTGCCAAAATAATAATTACATGGGCATCGTGCCACTTTTTTTAGTTATTGCTCAATTATTTTTGAATGTATGCGTGCCAAATGTTTATATATTAAAAAGTTACAGTATGACTAAACATTTAAATAAAAAATTAGAGGGGACTACCGCGTTTTTTTTTCTAATCCCACGCTTAAATTTGTCTTAAATGGTCGTTTTTGGCCTGGCCAAAATAATAATTACACCAATTCTACAAAGCCTGAAACTTGACAAATATTACGATTTTCCTACTGTTTTCTTAATAGTAGTAATCTTATGATATTATCGGGTATACTAACACTTATTTTGAAATACTTTGTTGATTATTTTTGGCATACTAAAAAGAAAGTTTGAAACGAATCACCTCTGGAATCTTTATACTGGGTTTTTTGGCAAGAATTCCCGCAAATCTTTAACATTTTGAAACGTATTTTGGCGCAAATACAAAGTTTCTACTTACAACTTATAACGTTTACCTTGTTTTCTGTAAGTCAGGCATTGATCAGTCCTGGCGTGGGTTTTATGTCGTTGTCCCGTTGAAAGACGAAACTCAGGGGCATTTTTTGTTTGCAGTAAATGGTTCTCATAATGTCTGTTAACATATTTTTATAACCGAATTTGGTCAGTTATGCGATGTATCGGACAGTCCAAAAATATTACTCATCCGACACCGTGTTTGAGAGACTTGAATGTGTAGCGAACGTAAACTTGTTTGCCTTTTGGTCCTTGTACATGTCGCCTGGAGTCAATTTCAAGCAGATTTATTTTTAATTCGACGTTTTATAAATTAATATTCCACTCCCTTGACCCATCTGGTCTAAAGCACGTTAAAATATTTTCGGCAAGTTTTTGCACCATCTGAAATTTTTTTGTCTCGAACTAACGGTCTTTTTAGGGTATATATTCTTGTAAGTCTACATTTTATGATGTATGATTAATTATAATGATTAATACTTAAAAATTTTTAAATAATACAGGTGTACTTATTATCAAATAAAAACACATCTTAACGAGGTGATATTAAAGTGACGATGACACAGTCAACTCCAAAAATTTCTGTTACCAAATTTTGTGACAATTAATAGTTATTTAAACAAAAATATTTACAAAGTTTTTAATTAGTTTAAAAATCGGCACTAAGCTGAAAAATTAAAAAAGGCAAAACAGGCAGAGTGCCGATTTTTTTTTGTAAAACTTTTTAAATATTTTTGTTTAAATAACTATTAATTGTCACAAAATTTGGTATCAGAAATTTTTGGAGTTGAATGTGTCATCGTCACTTTAATATCACCTCGTTAAGAGGTTTATTGAATATCTTTTGAACGGAGCATCGGATCAGGACGATCGAGGTGTCATTCGACGCGAATTTAAAGCTAGATCACAACAAAATAATACCAAATTTTGTGACAATTAATAGTTTTTTAAACAAAAATATTTAAAAAGTTTTTAATTAGTTTCAAAATCGGCACGCTGCCTGTTTTGCCTTTTTTAATTTTGCATCTAAGTGCCGATTTTGAAACTAATTAAAAACTTTTTAAATATTTTTGTTTAAATAACTATTAATCGTCACAAAATTTGGTATCAGAAATTTTTGGAGTTGAATGTGCCATCGTCACTTTAATCTCACCTCGTTAAGAGGTGTTTTTATTTGATATCAGAAGTTTTTTAAATGACATATGTATGTACATTCATAGGTCTTCCATTGTTGTTATAAGTTTTTGTTTGAAACTCAAATGGGAAGAATTAACAAACAAAATTCATATAAGAAGTTAGCTATATGGGATCATTGCTACTAATTTTAATGAGAAAGCAAATATTCGGAGATATGTGTTGTACTCCGAAATATCTTAAGGACTATACGGCCTGAAGTTACTATAAGAATCGTAAAAGGCGTTAAAAAAAATTTTAATCTTAAAACAAAAAATTATTTTAATTCTAAATTCTTAATTATA
>VNJO01012329.1:0-10156 GCA_008042535.1 Drosophila tani | reverse complement strand
ATTATGTTATTATTAAATATTAAACATATTTATAAAACAGTTAAGACAGTACTTTAACTCATTCAGTTTTTAGAGGTTTATAAGGTTTACCTGATATTTTTTCCAGGTCACTGCCTCTTGGATTCTTTGAAGATACTGCTTCTGTTGGTGGTAAAGTTGGCTGAAAAAAATATATAAATATATTCGTCAATAACAAATGCGTAAAGAATTTCACAATAACTATCATAATATCTTAATTTTTCAATTATGTAATATAGTTCTGAGCTCTATAACAAATGTAAAATTTTTTACATAATATCAATCATTTGATCTTAACTTTTCAATTAATGAATATAGTTTGAGCTCTAACATATGTATTTTTTAAGACTTCGAATTATATTTAAGAAGCGGGGTTTATATATTTCTCTTCTTCTTCTTTCCTCTTCTTCTATTCATTATTTTAGCCATAAAAGCAACTTCCTGACAATTTCCTTGTATAAACTTACTAAATTCTTACAATTTAAGAATTAGGAAATATTATAAATATTTTAATTACCTGTGCTAAAGACTCATTGCGGCTACTCAGCGCTGGTGCCTCACTCCTCACTGCCAAGTGGGACACATTCCTCCGACTCGACTGCTCCGCTGAAACGGAAGACGGGGCCCAAACGCGGCCTCTTTTCCGGTTCCGACTAGGGGTGAGATCTGAGACCGATGATCCATCGTGATCCGTTCGGGGCAATCGCTCCTCTAAGCTGTCCCCCGCCAAACCACTAGATGCAGGTGCTCCGTGAGCGTGAGAGTGATCGCTCCTCTCCAGCTTGAAGCTGGTGAAGATGGCCTGGGGCGAGTGCTGAGCCTGCATTCAGGTAAATCATAAATATATAAATATTTTATTATAAATATTTTCGGGTAATAGTTAACAATCGGAATGTTATTCCCCAATGTGTATGTGGGGGCGCCTTTCATGGAATTAAATTACTTTGGCATGGCGGGCCGTACTCGCAGTCGTTGTCGTTGTCATTGTCAGTCATAGTTTTCGGATTTTGATTTTTGGATTTATGACAAACAATCGGCCGCAACCAGTTTATTACTCGTATTTCCGAAATTACTGTTAATGTTTGTCGTTGCTGGCCCAAAATGTCACTATTTAAATTTTGTTCACGCATCAAATCAATAATAAAACGAAAGAAAAAAAATACAAATAAAAAGAGAGAAAGAACGAGTCAAGTGAAAAAGCCAAAAGCAAAACAAAAGAAAAACCACACAAAATAACAAATAAAAGTGCAACCAAAAGATACCCTAAAAAAGATAATGATTCCATAAAAGGGACTAGGAAAGTTGCAGCTTAAATATTTTTAACGATTTTGAATAATTAAATTGTTAATTTGGGAAGGAAAAAATGTAAAGCTTATCTTAGGTTTTTAAATTGAAGCGAGATGAAATTTTGATGATTTTGAATCGGAAATAGAATCAATAAATATCGTTTTCCTATCCTGTCTAACTGACATCGACAAATCGATAAACTATCTGTGCCTTATTATCACTATTGAGTTTTTCTAAATTCAATTCAATGAAGAGACTTAGGGCTGGAATTTATTATTAGTAAAAGATTATAAAAGAAAATTTACTATACTTTCATCTAGAGGTTTCCAATTTTTATTTGTACTTTCATGCATTTCTCGATAGTATTTTGACCTTAAATCCTCTATTCTTCAAGTAATAAATATCATTTACGGCAGTGTATTGTGGCACTTTCATACATTATAACAAATAATTACACCGAAAACATTGAAAGACAATGAAACGAGTTTGCCTTTACCTGATAAGTTGCGGCTCATTCACTCATATAAGCACACACACACCTTATTTGATTAAATAAGAAATAAGTGTGTATAGAAATTATTATTATTTTTATTGCTATTGTTAGTGCTACGTATCAATCCCTGCCATCGTCGATACTTGGGATTATCGAAGGGGTTCACAAGGTTCGATTAGTGGGTGGGTGGTGTCGTACCCGTCCGTCGCAGCACCTCGATTCCTTGCAACCAATTTGGGTCACCTCATCTCCCCCGGCAATTCCGATCCCGAGGTTGGTGCGGCTTATTTCCCAAAAGAATGCCGCAAATGGCAATGGACAAAATATTTATTCAAATTTGATTTTTTATTCACACAGGTAAGGCACTGAGAAAAAAGGTTTATAATAGATTTTATACCTTTTATAACCCCTTTTTTTTTTAACCCCTTTAAAAAATAATTCCTGAGAAAATAATTTAAAACTAATTGCAGACTGTTCTTAATGTACAAGAAAATTATTCTCCGGGAGTATTATAAAATTCTACAGATCCTGCGTTTTATAATATTTATTTATTAATATTTCAGTACCACCAGGAAAATAATAAACTTAAGGAAAATAATAATCCAATAATAGTCTATCAGATAATAAATAAAGTATAATAATATATTTTTCAATAAAAGCTCTAAAACCTAACCGATACTCAAAGACCTTTTTCCATAATTGCCAAATAAACCAAGAGTAAAATCTCTAAAAAATTTCTGATCAACCCCAACATATGTAATATCCAAAATCTTCAGAATAAGAGTCTCCCAAATCATATTACCAGTGTACTGGCCATGTACAGTGTGTGTGCACACCAAGGAGAGTGGCGCGTGGGCTGGGTAATCGTAAGCCACACACAAGTGCGATCGATGTGGTGCGTGTGCATGAGCTCGGCTTGGCTCGACAAAAAATGTAGAAATTATGAAAATGACAGTTAAAAGCACAAAACGTTCGTCGCCGAGGAGGAGGAGGCGGGGGGGCTGTATGGGACAGGTGGGGCAGGTGGCGAGGTGGCGAGGTGGTGGTGGAGTGCCAAGAGAAGTGCCGTCGTCGACGACGCTAGACGGGCAAATGAAATAAATGCGGAAACACTCGTTGTCAATATTAATATGACGAATATGGCAAAAACCAAATCCGAAAACTCAATTCAACGCACAGCACACAAAATGCCGCATTAGGGCCCGTCGATCGGGCTGGAATCGGGCTAAGTAAGGGGTAGGGAGATGGCCAGAACGGCTGACGTTGCACACAAATAGGCGCAAATTCATAATTACGATCGAAGCCTCGCTTGGGTCGCCAGACAGACCGAAAAGGAACCACGCAACTGGGTCGAATCGGAGCTCAAGCATTTTCCATCGAGAACCGCGTAAAATGAACTTGGAAAAATATAAGAATTTGTAAAGAAAGTTGCCAAGAGGAGGTAAGGTCTAAAAATCTTATTTTTACATATTTTTGTTAGTTTTTCACGCTTAAACTTGGAGGTTGTGTCATAATAAAACCCAAAAAAACATCAACGACTTATTAGTAAATAGAAACATTAAATTTCAAAGCTCACAATATAATTTAATATCTCTAGAACGAGTTACATATTATATTCTATCATTTATCATTTATACTCACACTCTTATAGACCTCCACAAATCGGTTCTTGGGCGGACGACCTCTCTTCCGATTAAAGAAGCCATCAATGGAGGTGATCTGAGTGGGCTGGCCGGGATCACCGGAACTGGACCCTTCCATATCCACAAGGGCTGCACTGCTGCTGGACTCCATCACTCCGCGGGGTCTTCCTCTCAAGCAACAACTGGCGACAAGAAAGAGGTGAGTTTTTTGACAGCCATAACTATAGGGAAATGCCTGACTCGTGACTCATTTACCCTTCTATGCCACTCAGCAAAAATCAAAGCTAATTTTCACTGAAAGGGGCCTTTGACCACCTTGAAAGGTTAACACCCGATCGATCGGAGGTCAGGTTTCGGCGCCAAGCCCCTTCTTTAGCCGGCAATTGCAATTGCAGTTTTCCGTGTCGCGTCTATGTCTCCTCCTTTCAGTGCAAGTCTTTCCATGAATTTTTGGAAATTCGGCAAATTTGTATAAAAAATTACTAATTGATTGGCAAATGTTTGTATTGAGTAAAGTTGCAGAAAAATAAGGTAGTAAGTAATACATGAAAATAACACCTATTTTTCTTAAAGAAATGTACTAATTTTTGGATAGATTAATGTTATGAATTTTCTTTATTTTTTAAGTTTTTTTCAGACTGGGATGGGATATTTATATCTTAGAATATATGCCATGCATATATTTCACTATAATCTGATGAGCTTTTCCTCACACGAAATTCAAATTCCTTTACTTTAGGGACCCTCTAAAACTAGTCAAGGTCTTGGCCAAGACAGGCTCTCCAACAGGCTCCCGAAGACTTCCCCAGAACACTTTGCATACTTTGCATGCTGCATATGACTCTCGATAGGGATCGATATTTGGTATGCGAGCTGTGGCTGTGGGTGGCTCTGCCAATTCCCCCGGATTCCCCGGAAAATCTGTGAGTTCTCCGGTTACTCAGTGAGTGAACCCAATAATAAATTGATCCAGGCCGCGGCAGCAACTACAATGGCCCAATGTTTTGTCAAAGGGCTCGTCGTTCCTTGGTTCTTCAACGAATGGGTGGTCTTAGCAATTAAGTGGAGCTCTCCTTCGGCCGACGACGATTGTCTGCTGGCGATTAGCCGCCAGCTTGGGCTTACCTGCCCACCACCGGAGGAGAAGGAGGAGATAGACATCTACATACTTGAGGGAGAGGAGAGCGTTTTTAGTCATTTAGCGGCAGGCATATCCATATTAATTCAATTCAATTGCCGGCCGAGAGGAGGAGCCGACACACAAAGGACCAGATTCTTGAGATTGCCAGGCCATTAAGCAAAGCAATTGACAATTTGAAGGCGAGGTATTTTATCTGGGATCAGAAACACACACACAGAGACACTTAAGAGTTGCACTTCAACCCACCAACGATGTATCGCGATCAAGGTCACCGCATCCTGGGCTATCTTCGTTTTTATTTTATTAAATGAAGATCACTCTTAATTAGCCCTGACACTCAGAATTATATACCGCGTTTTTCGTACCAAACTTAGAGCCACCGAAACGCGTCAGCCATCGGCAAGCAGCGTCGCTCGAGTGGCCAGCGAATGGCAGAAGCGGCTGAATCAAGCCGAAGTCCCAAGCCAAGCCGAAGTTTCAAGCCGATCTGAAGCCGATTACAAGCCGAATTAAAGCCGAAGCCAAGCCGATCCATTACCGATCTCAAGCCGAAGTCCCAATACGAACCAACAGCCAGCTGATCCATTGACCATTAATTAATGGCTTATTTAGAGAAGGCTCCTGGCTTGGTTGTGAGCTTCTTCGAGGAACAGAGCTTGGAACTATATATTATGTATTTAAAGAACGATTTGTAAAATGTTTTAATTTTTAAAAAAGTTTATTAAAAAATGAAAACAAGTCAAAAACAATTGGAAAAACAAATGGAAACAAACATTATAACGATCGATTACCAAGCAAAATCCAAAAATCCTCAGAAAATCTTTTGTCCACAGACACACTGGAGTATCTTGCGATCGAGATCACGAATCAAGTCGAGGAGCTCCTTGCAGAGTCCATCCCTTCCTTGACATCCCTGGCAAGCAACACCTCCAGGACCACATACCTGGCAACCACATGGCTTGGGAGTCGGTTTGGTTGGGGGAATCGTTGGTGTGGGTGTTGGTGTTGGGGTTGGAGTTGGCGTTGGGGTTGGTGTTGGTGTTGGCGTTGGTGTTGGAGTAGGATGAATGGTGGGTGTTGGTGTTGGCGGCTTCGGTGTCTTGGTTGGTGGCTTCGGTGTCTTCGTTGTCTTGGTAGGTGGTGTCTTCGTTGTCTTGGTAGCTGGTGGCTTCGTTGTCTTGGTTGGTGGTGGCTTTGGTGTCTTGGTTGGCGGTTTTTTGGTTGTTGTTGGTGGCTCGCAAGTTACTGGCGGCCAAGGAAAGAAGGTTCCATCGGTGTAATCGGCCTGGCTAATGATCAGGATGCTCGCTACGGATAAAGAAGGAGCCTTAGTATATCGGATTCCTGGGCTGGATCGGCGCTACCTACCGACGACAATGGCTATGGTCAGCTTCATGTTTATGTCTCAACCGGGAACGACTTGCTGAGGACCTTGTGGAACCCCAAACTGATGTCTGTCTTGGAAGCCGCTGCACTTTTATAGGCGACAGCTCCTGTTCCACCTGTGAACCACGTTAACTTATTTTCTAAAAATGGAATCAACGGGGCAAAACATTTGTCGTTAATGTAAATACAATTCTGAACTAGACTCGGTTCGATACTTTCGATCGACAGGTTCGAACTCCTTGCAGGGGTTATTCGCGAATAAATGTAAATAAATTCTTTTAAAATTATTTATTGAAGATGAAAATGTAGTCTATTTGCATGCATTTTGCTTAATAAAGAGAAAACGATTAATTTATAGAAAAACATCTTAAAATAGGATACAGACGCTTGAAACATAAATATAATATTAAAGCTGGACAGATAAAGGTAAAGAAAAAAGACAACTGCAAATAAAACCATATCTCCTAAAATGTTACTCCTATCGACCTGACTTTTCTGGTTAATATTCAAGAAATTGTTAAAATCCTAAAAAACCTGAAAACCATGTAACCCCATAAATCGTTTTATGTTCTACGCATTTTTCAACCATTTAAGATAAATATGAAACAAAATTTACATATAAACATATTTTACATGAGTTCTACTTGACGTGTTAGCCAATTCACAAACCAATCCAATTCAGCTTAGAACGAATTAAAATTGGTACTTACAACTTTAATTTTCAAATAAGTACATACATATATGAAAAAAGGCCAAATTCAAATTTAAAGTGATGTTAAAATTGAAGAGATCCAAAAAATTGTATTGGTATTTTAAACGGTTTTCAGTTAAAAAAATTGAGGATTAATATGTTTATTATCTTATTTCATATCATGTAGCTCCGATTTAAACCACCTCAATGTGTGTCATTTGTGTTAAACAAATATTATACAAATACCAAACTGGTGGATTGATACAGTCTTAGTAACCTATTACCGCGCCAGGGAGGAAGTAACTTCGATTTCGAGTTATTATTTGCTAAATGTGCTTACTAACCTAGAATGAGGAACTGGTCTGTGGGGCAACCAATCGCCATATAAGGGTATGTTCCCACTCAGACTAATCACAACACTTGATCGTTCCACCTCCATAAGGTCTCACTTCTACCAGCAGTTCCCAAGGATCCCAGCTAAAGCCAAGATGAAGTTCCTCCTCGTAGCAGCCCTCATTGCCCTCGCTATCCAGCTGGCTGCCTCGCAAGGAACCACAACCACTACTGAGGCGGCCACCACGACCACAGCTGCATCTGCGACCACCACGACGACGGCTTCTTCAGCCACCACGACGACCACCGCCTCCTCCACCCACAAAAAGCGCTGCTGGAGGGGCAACAACTGGTGCCACACTCGCATCCCAAACAGGAAGTGCAAGGACCCCAAGAGGTGCATCAAGACCGTGGTGATTGTGACCCACAGGAAAAACTGAGATCCTTAATAAATATTTAAAAAATTAATTTATGAAGTTTAATTTGATGTTGCTTATTCGCCTATCATTCCATGAAGGTTTCATTCATTATGACTCGAAATGTGGCGGTTATATTAAAGGTGGTAATAGGATCGATTGGAACCTTATTGCAAAATTCAAGGGCCAAGACGAAGTTAGCTTCCTTTCTTGTTTATTTTATTTGAATTGTCTTTTTTTGTACATAATAATAAATATTTTTGATTAGCATTAACAGCCGAGAAGATTAAGATATGTCCGTCTATATGGAAAGCTGCAAGGGCTAGAGCAATGGAATGTTTTGGAAAGACTCAACTCACAATCCTCTTTAGCTCGCATGGAGTTATCTTTAGGAGGTATAGACTCGGAATCCTTTCGAGCTGGAATTTGCTTACAATCCCTTTATTACTTTTGGACATATGTACTGTCTATTGTTTTTAAGTCCGCAGTGATTACTAGCATACCTGAAAATGTTTTATTAATTATTGTGCAGTGGAAAAGTTAGACAAAATTCAGCAACGAAGGAATGCATTTAAGTAAATATTATAGATTAATGATTAATAAAAATAAACAGTATTTGTGCTTGTATGGGGTCTAAAGTGTCTGTTCCTTGCAATTAACATCTGACAACAGTAGAGTACTCGAAAGATTACTTCATATTAATTACCAATAAGCTCATCTGAGTAGTTTTCAGCTTCCAATCACACGAAGAACAATAAAATAAGAAGCTGTTAAGTGGGTTGTTCTTTTGACAGCTGTTTTCAGATGTCAGTAAGTCATAGGGCTTATTTGCATTTGGCTAATATTTGGTATTTAGTTTTCTCTTACCACCGCTTCAGCGTATTGATAGGAATAAACAAAGCGGTTTCCAGTGCCAGGAAGGAAATCGCTTTTACAATTATTATTTGGCAAATGGAAAATCTTAGAACCGAATGGAGTACAGATCCGGAGCGGAACTGATATGATCCATATAAAAGCCTCTGCTCCCACTCTGTCTAATCACAACACTCCTTCGCCTCACCTCGATAAGGTTTACCTTCTACCAGCAGTTTCCAAGTTCAAGATGAAGTTCCTCCTTGTAGCAGCTCTTATTGCCCTTGCTATCCAGCTGGCTGCCTCGCAAGGAACCACAACCACTACTGAGGCGGCCACCACGACCACAGCTGCATCTGCGACCACCACGACGACGGCTGCCTCGGCCACCACGACGACCACGGCCTCCTCCACCCACAAGAAGCGCTGCTGGAGGGGCAACAACTGGTGCCACACTCGCATCCCAAACAGGAAGTGCAAGGATCCCAAGAGGTGCATCAAGACCGTGGTGATTGTAACCCATAGGAAGAACTAACTGCCATAGATATACATGCTTACTTCGAAATAAATATGTTACAGTAATTAGAATCACTCAGTGTTTCCAAACTCAGGGAATATGATCTTGTCTTTGCAGAAACAATAACGGATTTATTAGGCAGAGCTTTTAAGTATTCATGTCGGCGACCTGGGAGGGTGCTTCCTACAGTAACCACTCCGGTTCTCCGCACACGCATTGGCGGACTCTGATCTGGAGTTCATGCACAATCTTAACGAGGTCCTGGCAGAGTTTGTCTTTCGCAGGACAGCCACACTCACAACCAGTGGTGAGGATTGCGGGTTCCATGAGGGCGATACCAGCTGTGGGGGAAAATGAGATGAGTTGGGCTCCGTTACCTAGATTAATGGACACTCACCAATAATGGCGACAACGATCAGCTTCATGGTTGATGGAGACCGTGGACGGGGTTAACTGACTCAGATGATTCTTGGTGATGGAGACTACCCCTTTTGTATAACCCAGATCGAGTAAGTGGTCCAGTGGAAAATTTCCACCTGCATATCTAAAAATACATTCTACCTGCAAACCATTTGTTTCAATAAACAGAAACCCAAACCTGTGAAAATTTTATATTTACCTCGCCTCTACATGTTTTTATCTAAATTTAAGATACTTATTTTTTAGCTTTCCAAGTTCAACAGTTCGCAAACTGATCTGAGGTCACAGATCAAATGTGACCCTGACCATGTTCTTTATTTTGAGAATCCTCTATATCTATTTATTTAAAACTAACCCATTAAATCTAAGAATCAACGCAGAGCCTAATCCACTTCAATGAACATTTTAAAATTTCTTACCATTCAATTCTTATAACACTAAACTGATTGGCCTATTTGGGAGAAACTACAAAGGTGATATACTGACATGCATAGCTATCCGCAAAATATACGGATATACACGTATCTACTCACCAAACTATCCACCGCACGCAAAGCTCCGGGCACCATGCCAGTTTTTAATATTTATTTGTGGAGAAAAAAGATTTTTTCGGAGTTGGATTACCATCCTCAAAAATTATTTTCGATTTTTATGTATGAGCATTGCGTTTCAGGATATTTTTCCACTATTCCTATTCCCTGGGTTTGGAAACACTGAGTGATTCTAATTACTGTAGCATATTTATTTCGAAGTAAGCATGTATATCTATGACAGTTAGTTCTTCCTGCGGGTTACAATCACCACAGTCTTAATGCACCTCTTGGGGTCCTTGCACTTTTTGTTCGGGATGCGAGTGTGGCACCAGTTGTTGCCCCTCCAGCAGCGCTTCTTGTGGGTGGAGGAGGCGGTGGTCGTCGTGGTGGCTGAAGAAGCCGTCGTCGTGGTGGTCGCAGATGCAG
>VNJO01012322.1:0-18931 GCA_008042535.1 Drosophila tani | reverse complement strand
ACAATTAAAATAATTGCTCCCAACTTGCAAAATCACATGTATTGTACGTACATTTTGTTTCAATATTGTTTACATTCAACAATGACCAAACTGGCGAATGGTTCTCCGCGAACGTGAGAAGTACTGCGATAGAAGGCCGGCCGCCGCCGCAGCTGGCAACGAAAAAATAATGTTATAAATAATAAAACAAACTTCGGTCCGAGCGCCAGAAAGGGCAGCCGAATACTGGCGCTGGCTGACTCTGGCGTCGACGGCTATCGGCTCCCGATGCGAAATTCGCCCTAGGCGCACACAAACACAAACTACAGTCAAGCTTCGCGATGTGAAAACGGTGGCGCTAAAGTTCAGCTAAGAAACTTATTTTTTTCTCAAACGGAATAATACTATAATATATTATTCCGTTATTTTTTCTCAATCGGAATAATACTATAATATATCATTCCGTTTGAGAAAAATAAAATTATTACAATTTTTAAAGTAGATCCCTTGTATAATTAATGTTTTTAAATATTGGGTTTTGATCATAGGAAAAAATAAATTATTTTTAATCCCGACTACGTTTTAATTAAAATTTGATTTTTTAGTTTAACAATAATTTCGTAGCAAAAAAGTTTTTCTGGTTCTTATACTTTTATGAACTACACAGAATGTCCTTTGATTTTTGACATAATCCATTTAATGATGTCATACCGTACCAACCGGGGTGCATGTGTGCGTGCGGTACATTGCACATTTTACTTTTCTGCTGAAGACGGAATCAACAAGTACAATTAAATATTTCACAAATTGCACATTTGACTGCGGACATATTTATTTATGTACATACATACATATGTACATAAATATTTATATGTAAATATAGACAAAAGGAATGTCCCTTTCAAAAACTCCCCTTTAGTAATATTATTACAACAGGTAAAGTGTAGAGTAATTTTAAATTAAAAGTACTCATCAGGTACTAAAGGTACTAAATTAACCTTTTCTTTCTGTATTAAATGTTACCTAAACATAAATAATATATATATTAGATAACACCAGAGTAATCCTGATAAAATTCAGTCTGATTAGATTAAAAAAATTTCCGATTTCGGAAGTCCTGATTATTTTTATTCATTATTATCAGTTTCCTTTGCTTAATGCAATGTAATAAGCTCATTAATATCAAATTTGATTAACTCCCAATTTAATGCTAAAATCCCTTCGATAACAATGCTCATTGATTTCGGAATTTTTACTCTAAATAACCAAGATTCATCATTCCCCTTTTCTCATTGCTTTATAACTCCCTTAACAAAATATAATAGCGTTATAAATTATAAATGTCACCTCTGACTAAACGCAGACTTATGATGGCATTTTCGATATACTTAATTATAGGATGTTCCAGCATTTAAATTTAAGCACAGAAGCGCATTCATTCTAATTTTATAAGGGCCACTAAAACCCCTTCTCATTTATTTTCCAAGGTTTGGAAACAGTTTGCAGACCTTTCACTTGAAACCATATATTCCAGCTTACACACATTGGACACATTTCATTTTACCGGCACTTTCCTCCTCCTAAGAAATAAATTACACCGCATCTGTGTTTAGATTCTATAAAATAGTTCCGATTTCCAGTTTTATTTCTGTTGGGTTTATTGGTTGTACATTGGTAGAAATGTAGCCCCACAAGATTTCAAAACAAACTACCAACTAACGAACGCGGAAAGCAGGTGCGAATCGAGGACGACGACTTAGGCCACCAAGGCGGAGGCGGTGCTCGACTCGTACTTCCAGTTGGGGGGCAGGACGCTCTTAGTCTTGTAGTAGCGGGCCAGGCGGTGGATTCTGGACTCGACCAGAATCAGACGGAACTTGCCGTCCTTGTCCTTGCGGTTGCGCTCCAAATGCTTGCGGATGGCCACAGCCTTCTTGATCATGTGGTACAGATCCTCGGGAATGTCGGGCTTCAGGCCAACCGACTTCATGATGCGCAGGATCTTGTTTCCGTTCACGAAACGCACCTGGGCGACTCCGTGCGAGTCACGCAAGATGATGCCTGTAAAACACAATTCGGGGCCATTGGTCAACATAACCTCAAACAACAACACTCGTACACAATACACATACCGATCTTGGAGGGCGTCAGACCCTTCTTGCCCAGCTTCTTGATCTGGTCCTTCACATCATCGGCGTTCAGCTTCAGCCACGATGGGACGGTACGGCGGTAGGGGAGCGCGGATTGGGAAATACCCTTGCTGCGAAAAATCGAAAATTTAGTCTGAGCTCTGTTGGCGGCGACTGTCACCAGCGAAACGTTTGCGCCATGTGCTTCCCATTGCTGGCAATTTTTCACAGCCAGCCGGCCTGTGGGAGGGCCAAAATCATGACTAGCGGCTCACTTCACACGGCAGACACATTATGCAAATGTAACGCTTCGCGCAGATGCCTTGGAAACATTAATAAAACGCATTTTTACCCAGGAGCGTGCATACGACCCATCTTGATAGTCTAGTTTTTGACACCGAAAAGAAGGTGGAGACTTTTGGCACGTTGACAGCTCGCGATTGTGGAGACCTGTCAGTGGAGTTATCGATAGTTGTCCAAGCGATATCTTAAATTGTGCTTAAATTAATGGCAATTATATTTTATTACTTAAATAAACAAGTTTATAACTATGTAAGTAATTTAATCTTGGACTGCCATAAGTAGTTTCCTTGAAAATTATTTTGGACGAACTATCGATAGCTCACCGACGTTGACAGCTGAACTCTACACGAATTCAGTGTTGCTTTGGGCAAACGGTCACATTATTATTCGCAGCGCAACAAAAATTAGCAAAACAAAATGCAGTTTAATAAATACAATGAACTATTAGATCGCCTGGAAGGCGAGGAATTGGAGGTAAGTGGAATCCAAGCTGCTTGCATTGCTAAATACCCTTGTTTCCGCAGCAAGTCGAATTGGGAGCTGAGGTCTACAAGCAATTAATTGCGATTTATCTCTACGAAAACAAACTGTAGGTATTGCAAATTTAGCCGACAAATATTTTATTTAAATATAACTATGGTTCTACAGGGCTAATGCCAAATTACTCTGGATGCGAGTTCCCGACAAATTAAAGGAAGACAAAGAACTGGGCCAGTTAAATCTGCTTAATCTGGCGCTGCAGCACAACAACTACACCGACTTCTTCAGACACATCAAGTTCGAGTGGTCCGAGAAGGTAAAGATGCCCATGGAAGACCTACTGCGTAAGTGGCCCACAAAATCAAGTATAAATAGTGATTAACAAATTCACATTGCCAGTCAAGCAACGCGAGGAACTCTTTACTCTAGTGGGCAGCGCGTATGTGTCCATCTACCAGCAGGACCTGTTGGGATTATCCCTGCTCTCGGAGGATGAATTGAAGAAGTCGTGTGCGGCATTAAATTGGACCGAGGAACTGTACGGCGACCGTGTGATTCTAAAGCCCAAGGTTAAGGAGGCGCCGCCCAGTCGCAGCAACGATGACCAGTTGCTCAAGCTGACCGAGTTTGTAACTTTCCTAGAAAATTAAGCTTCAATAAAACACCATTTCAGTCAATATAAATTATTCCTCCAAAAAGAGGTTGGGTTTGGATCTGAGCTAGAGCTGGAAAAGCATCGAAGTTCTCCACCTCTGGTCGTTCGATATTGCTCAGAACTATCGGAATTCCTAACATCCGTTGGTCACTCTGCCCGTTGTGTCACTTGAAGTGAAAAAAAAATATAATTTGCACCATCTCCGTCGTCTGATTTTCATTGGAAAACTAATCAGAGAATATTTTGTTAAAAACTTGCAAATTGCAGCAGACGGAACGGAAAAGCCTGCAAAATTCTTTTGTTGTCTTATACAAGCGTATTGCTAATCGCCGGAGGGCAAAAACGATCTGATTTTACGCAGAATAGAAAAACCGATTTTCAGTGCGTGTGTGTGAGAAGCAGCAGCAGAAAAGATGGCAGCGAGCGACAAATCTGTGGATGACTCCCTTTATCCCATCGCGGTGCTCATCGACGAGTTGAAAAACGAGGATGTGCAGGTTAGTTAGTGTCTAATGGCCGGGCGACTCCTGGAATTGTGAAATAATTGGTGCTAAATGGGGAAGCGTGCCCTCACTCCTTCCGACGGATGTGTGTGTATTTGTGCAAAAAAATGCGTCATTGTGTGCATGGCTATTTGCGTATGGGTGTGAGCTTGTGTATGCATGTACTGCTCGGGGAAAAAGATTTTTTTTTTTTAGGTAATAAAGATTGATTTGCTTTTAATACATTTTGCATACTTTATGGGTAAAATAAAATCTCCAGAAAAGTACACTAGATTTGGTATCGATATGTGAAAAATGCAAAAGTGTCGAATGTGCGTTTCCAATGGAAACATTTAATCGGCAAAACTGCATTCTTGCATTTAGCATTTTGCTAAATTTGGCGATTTCTAGGATGTTCCGCGTGTATGTGTTAATTGTGTTAATTTTTATAACAATTATTTGCTCTAATTTGAATTTTATCAAATATAAACAGCCAAAAGAGATGCTAAAGTAACAAATATGTTTATTAGAAGTCTCTATAATATATTTAGCCCCACCGTTTCCAATGGAAACATTCCATCGGCAAAACTGCATTTTTGCATTTTGCTAAATTTAGCGAATTCTAGGATGTTCCGCGTGTTCTAGCGTTTATGTGTTAATTTTTTTAACAATTAATTGCTCTAATTTGAATTATATAAAATATCAACAGCCAAATTATATGCTAAAGTCGCAAATATGTTTATCAGAAGTCTCTATAATATATTTAGCCCCACCTTAATTTTAATAATACTCCTCCTGCTCCTCTCAGCTGCGCCTAAACTCTATTAAGAAGCTATCAACCATTGCTTTGGCTTTGGGCGAGGAGCGCACTCGGTCCGAGTTGATTCCCTTCCTCACCGAGACCATATACGATGAGGATGAGGTGTTGCTGGCTCTGGCCGATCAACTGGGCAACTTTACAAGTAAGAACTTGGTTAACTTGAACCTCTACCTCTACCTCTACCAAATTTCTCCCTCCTCTCCCTGCCAGGTCTTGTTGGCGGTGCCGAGTTCGCCATGTATTTGATTCCACCACTGGAGAGTCTGGCCACCGTTGAGGAGACCGTGGTGCGAGACAAGGCCGTTGAATCGCTGCGCACCGTGGCCGCTGAGCACAGTGCCCAGGATCTGGAGATTCATGTGGTTCCGACGCTGCAGCGTCTCGTCTCGGGCGATTGGTTCACCTCACGCACCTCCGCCTGTGGCCTCTTTTCGGTCTGCTATCCTCGGGTCACTCAGCCGGTGAAGGCCGAGCTGCGGGCCAACTTCCGTAAGCTTTGCCAGGACGAAACACCCATGGTACGTCGGGCGGCGGCCAATAAGCTGGGCGAGTTTGCCAAGGTCGTGGAGACCGAGTATCTCAAGTCGGACTTGATCCCGAACTTTGTGCAGCTGGCTCAGGATGATCAGGACTCTGTTCGCTTGCTGGCTGTGGAGGCTTGCGTCAGCATTGCCCAGCTGCTGCCCCAGGACGATGTGGAGCATGTAAGAACGTTTAATTAGTTTATTTTATTTATTACTAATTAAATTCCCCTAAATTCGTAGCTGGTTTTGCCCACACTGCGCCAGTGCGCCAGCGACTCGTCGTGGCGCGTGCGCTATATGGTGGCCGAGAAGTTTGTGGACTTGCAGAAGGCTGTGGGTCCGGAGATTACCCGCGTGGACCTGGTGCCCGCCTTCCAGTACTTGCTCAAGGACGCCGAGGCCGAGGTACGCGCTGCGGTGGCCACCAAGGTTAAGGACTTTTGTGCCAACCTGGACAAGGCCAATCAGGTGCAGATCATTCTCAGCTCCATTTTGCCGTATGTTCGCGATCTGGTCTCCGATCCCAACCCTCATGTAAAGTCGGCTCTGGCCTCTGTCATCATGGGCCTGAGTCCCATGCTGGGCGCCTATCAAACTGTGGAGCAATTACTGCCCCTCTTCCTCATCCAACTCAAGGACGAGTGCCCCGAAGTGCGCCTGAATATCATCTCCAATTTGGATTGCGTGAACGATGTGATTGGCATTCAGCAGCTGTCACAATCCCTTCTGCCCGCCATCGTTGAGCTGGCCGAGGATTCCAAGTGGCGTGTGCGCCTGGCCATCATCGAGTACATGCCCGCTTTGGCCGGTCAGCTCGGGCAGGAGTTCTTTGACCAGAAACTGCGCGGTTTGTGCATGGGCTGGCTGAACGATCATGTGTATGCCATCCGCGAGGCAGCCACCCTCAACATGAAGAAGCTAGTCGAACAGTTTGGAGCTCCCTGGGCCGAGCAGGCCATCATTCCCATGATTCTGGTTATGGCGCGCAACAAGAACTATTTGCACAGTGAGTTTGTTAAGGGAAATCCCAGAGAATATTAAAACTAATAAGATTTCTTCCTTAGGAATGACCTGCTTGTTCTGCCTGAACGTTTTGGCCGAGGTCTGCGGCACAGATATCACCACCAAGCTGCTGCTGCCCACAGTCCTCCAGCTCGCAGCCGATCCTGTGGCCAATGTACGCTTCAATGTGGCCAAAACCCTGCAGAAGATCAGCCCCTTCCTGGAGGCCAGCGTCATTGATGCCCAAGTGAAGCCCACTCTCGACAAACTGAACGCGGACACGGATGTGGACGTGAAGCATTTTGCTGCCCAGGCCATTGCCGGCATAGCAGCAGGTAAGCGTCGTTAGAGCTCTAAGGGGATTTAGTATAGTATAAGGAAGCGTAGGAGGAGATTACCCAGCCATTCCACCAATTCTAAACAATAATAATCGGAGAGAACCAGGGAGTCAAACCGAATCGTATTTCGGTTCCGGTTCCGGTTCTGGTACCTTAATTTTACCGGTACCGGTACCGGTACAAAAAAAAAATCTATATAGAAATTAAATGAAACACATTATTTATTGACCTGATTTTATTAATCAATTATTGAATATTATTACATTTATTTTCAACCTCAGTTGATTTAATATTATTTCGCAAAAGCATTATCGAATTTAATGTTTTCCCCTCCATTCTATTTCTTAGAGCATGCATTATAAATTTAACACCTGAAAATAGACGTTCTGAGTCACAACCGAAACAGTACCGGTACAATGTTTCGGTTCTGGTACGGTCTTTTCGGTTCTAATAATATCGGTTCCCGGTACCGGTTCCCAAAAAAATTCTTCATTTCGGTTCCGGTTCCGGTTCTGGTTCTGAATTTCAATCGGTTCTGTTTCGGTTCCGGTTCCGGTACTGGTTCCGGTTTGATTCCCTGGAGAAAACAAACAATTAGCTAATTAATATCGCTATCCCTGCCTTAGAAATGGAATTGAATGTCTTTAGAACGGCGGTGCCGCCGTGCATGGGTGCCAAGATTGAGGCGGCCATGGACTCCAAGCTGATAACGGAGCCGCCGCCAATGGCATCTCCGGCATCTGATGATGATATTCTACAGGAGATGAACGGAAGGGCAGCAGCGGAGGCGGAGGCGGAGGCGCCCAGGGTTGATTCGGAATGTTAGAGGATGAGTAGCCCAACAACCACAAGAAGTGTGTTATGTGCCTCCCGCTGTCTCCTCCAGCTGCCGTGTCGGCCAACAATTGTATTTAATCCATCTCTGGCCATCATATATCATCTGTTTTTGTTTGTTTAAGATAACAAAGAAGTGTTTCCCAGAGCTCCTCCCGAACTAATGACCGTTGCTAATGTTTTACCATATTTTTGTATCTTTCCCGGTATCTCGCACCTTCACCACGTGGCCATCAATCTCTCTCTCTCTCCCTCTCTGTGTGTGTGTGTGCAATAAATGATCTGTGTGTGTACTTGCTTACAGCGTAATCAACCTTCTTGCATCTTTTTTATTCTATTTTTAAAATGTATGTATTTAACGCCCGGCAAAAACATATGTAGCAACAACAACACTTAAGAATGGAAAATTGTAGTGGATTCTCCCCGGAACGGAAGAAGAAGGTGTTTGACGCCACAGAGCCAAGGCTAGAGGAGGATGAGGAATCGGAGTTTAAGCCAAGAGAGCACAGGAGAGGAACCTATATACTACGCCATCATGCAAGCGAGAGCCACTAAACGCGCGACACACAGCTAAACATTATTACTTACATACTTATATTATATATAAACAAATTACCACATAAGCATAAAGATCATTAAAACATGTGTAGAGTTTGGAACATTTGATAGCATCTGAATGCAACAAAAATAAAAAACTGTAGTGAAACAATAAAAATAATGAGAAAACCTAAAGTGGGGCTAGAATTTGGAATCTATTGTCCTTTCCCTTGTGTTAATATTGTAGGTAGTTATCTCGGGATAATGGTATTTAAGTCAGGAATGGCATTTATCTTATCTTCAAGACTTGCATTTATTGCGCTTGCTTCATTTGAAGTTCTACTTATAATTTTAAATTTTAAATTTGTGGTTTAATTAACTCGAAGCATGAATATGGGATGAAAATGGAAACCATGGGTGGGCACCTTACTCCAAGTTCGGAGCCTTAATCTAAAAAACCGCCTTTAAGGTCATGAGCATTTAACTAAACACCATTTACTATATGTTTTGTCTTAATAATCCTTATTCTTCATGCAAAAATCTCAAAAATATAAATCACAGATCTTTAGATAACCCATGGATATCGATATCGATTGTCTAACAAATACCTGTCCCTCATGTTAATATTGTAGGTAGTTATCTCGGGATCATGAAGCTTTTTAAACTTAATCTATGGAAATATAGGCCTTTAGTAGTTCATAAAACCATTTATCTTAATTTCAAGGCTTGCATTTATTGCTCTTGCCTAATTTGAAGTTCTACTTATAAGTTCTTTCTTTAAATTTGTGGTTCTATTAACACAAAGCATGAATATGGGATGAAAATGGAAACCATGGCTGGGCACCACATTCCGAGGTCGGAGCCTTAGTTTAAGAAACCACCTTTTAAGTCATGAGCTTTTAACTAACTAACCAATTACTATATTTAAGTCATGAGCTTTTAACTAACTAACCAATTACTATATGTGTTGCCTTATAATCCTTATCCTTTAAAATCCTTTATGCGAAAACCTCAAAATTATAAATCACAGATCTTTAGATAACCCATGGATATCGATATCGATTGTCTAACAAATACCTGCTGCCGCGTTTCGATAGTTTTTTGGGCTGATTTCTGGTTTTGTTTTGTTTCGCCAGACAGCGGGCGAGCACTTTTTGAGCGAGAGATCAGTTGGACTTTCGCGATCGTAGCGCTCCGACGACGTGTGTGCTCCGTGGGTAGATAGATGTAAATGTTTGCCTAACACTCGCAATTGCCGCAATTCCACGCACCGCTCCCGCTCCCGTTTCCCTCGCTTGTAAGTGTCTATGGAATCCGCGGGCGATCGCACCCAGAAGCACCGTGAAATGGACAGTGGACAGTCAATCAGATGCAAATTTGATTGGGCGAAGCCAAGCAAGCGACGAACCCAATCAATTATACAAGTGAATGCCCAATTTTGTCCCGGACAGTGTACATATGTATTTACTTATGTATATATGGACAGACCTGGGCCATTATCAGTTTTCCGCTAGTGTCGCAAGCTCTCGCGTCCGTTTTCCGTCTATTGACCTGCTGCCCTCTCCCTGCCCCCGCCCCCCGTGCTCAACAGGTGTCTAGAGTCCGCGTTAATTACAGACCGACTATGTCAGATATGCTGAGTTGTTATTGCTATTATAGTTGCATTGTTTCTATGCTTGAAGTGGCGCGTTTTGCTAAACGATTTCTCTGCCTTCCGCCAAGAGCTTTGGTGGCGCCGACCCCGCACGGCCATTATCTGACTGCTAATTTCCCCCCGATAAGCCGGAATATAATATAAATTGAAGTGCTCTTTATTTATGTCCGTAGTATAGCGTTGAAATTGAGGCAGAAAGGCCGCCGCCGGGTACTTAAATTACATTTGCACGCGTTGGGGTGCTCACAGGGATAGGGAGAACGAGGGTGACGAGGGGTGCCTGTGATTTCGTCATACAAAAAACAACAAACCGTTTCAGGTACAGACTCACCTGCCTAAGCTGGACTTGAAGCGGGTAAAAATTAAAAGGAAAGAACCTTGTAAATAAAACAAGAAAGATAGCCATTGTAAATTTCCATTGAACACCCCCTTTACTATTGTTAAAGTTTCTAAACTATAGTAACATCTACAATACTACACTGTGCTCTTCAGACAGAGTAAAAATAAACCCTAAAAAAAGTGAATATATCCCTGATATTCCATATCGGAGCTTTTAGAGAGGGTCCTCCCTTAAAGATCCTCCTTAAAGTGTAATAAACTGTAACCTCCAGAGATTTATGTACTTATCTTTAAAAACAACAAAGTAATGGTGATTTACCCCGATCGTTCCAGCTAGACGATAAGATATACACAAGTGGTCCGACTCCGGCTGTTCCGACTTATAAAGACAGATATGCCTTCATAAAACCCTCAAAATTCTAATAAAAAAAACAATTCAATTAATCAGGCCTGTTTCCGATTCCACTTCCGAAAGACCTACACGGAAATTATTTCCCAAACGTTATCTAGTTTTCACTTCGAAAAAATCCTCACCGATTCGAATTTCCCTCTGTTAAGTCTCTGTTAACTTTCGAGCGAAACCTCACTGAAACTTTCCGTTTGTCATTTGGTTGGCAAGAACAGAGAATAATTGTTAATTGTACATAGTTGCTGTTGAAACTAAATTCAAAAAAAAAAAAAAAAAGCATTCGGTTTATTTACGACATTATACACACTTAATTCAAGTTAAATGAGCTTGACTGTAGCTCCACGCGTTGTAATTTCGCGTCTGCATATTTAAGCATTTGTAGTTTGCCCATTCGGGGTTAAGGTAATCTGCGGCAAAAGACAGTGGAGTCCATAGCATGTTAAATTGACCCCGACCAAGCGTTTGCTTTTAATATATGGAAACATTTTTATAGTTTAATTGTGTCCATTATACAAAGTTTGGAAGATCCAAGTTCAATGACATTTATAAAATGCTTAGAGTTTGGGAGTTTTAGTTCACGAAATATACATAGTGCATATAAGCTCAGCTAATACCAAGCTAGCTTTAAGACATGCTTAATTTTTTTAAATAACTTTAAGTCTTTACGACCTCCCACCCTAGAAAGTACCATTATTTTTGGTGAGATTATAAACCATAAAATATGTTGCATAAAATATTATAAATTGTTTTGATTACACTTTAATTTTATTGACTAACTTTCTGCTATAAAACTAGCTGAGTGAATGTATCGGAAAATGCTTTTTATACCCCATAAAAGAGTGGCAATTTTCAGTTTGCAATTCGAAAAAACCTCAGCGCTTGTAATACTAATAGCTCAGCGATCAAAGTAGACCAAGTGGCGACCAATCTTTTATGGCTCCCCATTAGCTTTAATGTTTATTGACTCGGATCGATCAGTTAACGAGATTACCCCTCAAGTGCATAATGGGATTAATGTATGATTAAACGCTTTCAGCCCACAGAAGTGGGCTAAATGGCCAAAATTAGATTTCCCATTGTATGAGGCTAGCGAGCACATGAATGATGCATGGGACGGGGGGAAATTTGGACCTCCAGGCCGGACTTTGCCGCCGTTGGTGCCACCACCGCTCCTGTGATTCACGATGGTTGCGTCGTCGCAAGGCTGCTTTGGCCGCTTTGGCTTATGTGCTATCTTATCCGGGATAGATTGAAATTTAATTAGAGTTATCAATATGAATGGATTTTAGGCCAGGCCACGCCACCACACTGATCCGCCACCGGCCCCAGTCTTTGTCAACCGCCGCATGGGAGCAGAGGATATCCGGAAACCAGCTGCTGGCCACGTAATCAATCATTTTATGGACTAATAGCAGTCAACGCCAAGTCAAGCAACCCATACCCACAGCAAAATGCACAAGGCCATTAAAAACAAATCCAGTGAGTGAGTAAGCAAATATGGAAAAATTCCGCTAATACCATTTGGATTTGCAATCAATTAATCAGGGTTGCTCTGTGGGCTCAAGAACTCCAAGGCGGATCTGACAACGGCCAAGTTTATACTTTATTATGGGTAAGATGACGGGATAATATTTATATTAAAAAATATATAATCAAATATATAAAAATATATTCAAAAATCTGTAGTTAATGAATTGTCAACTAAGGACAAAGGTTTCCTAATTAACTGGCCTTACATTTATGTATTAAAGAATTTACTATATAGGAACAATATTTTAAATATGTTTAAACATGTTTTTGGAATACTTTTCATTGGTTTTAAAGCGTAAAGTACCCTTATCTAAAATATTACTTGCTAAATATTTAAATAAATAATTTAAACATTGAATTCCCTTATTAACTATCCAGAACTTATTTTAATCAAAGTTTTATCGCCCTATCCACCTCAGACCCTCGGTGGCAGATAGCGATATCTATGATTTAACGGACTTTCAGAGCCTAATGGAGGATATCCACTTGGACTTGGCCAAGAACACGGTGCTTTACTTGCATGGCTATCTCGAGGATCCGGATGTGGAGAGCATACATGTCATAGCCGAGGCCTATTTGGAGCGCAAGGATACGAACCTTATTGTCCTGGATTGGGGCGAGTTGGCCGATGGCAACTACATGTTCGATGCCTTTCCCAATCTCAAGCAACTGGGTCCGGAGTTGGCCAAGGTCCTGCTCCAAATGTTTGACCACGGCCTGGATATTGACAAATTTCACATTGTCGGACACTCAATGGGCGGCCAGTTGGCCGGAGTCCTGGGACGCGAGATAATCAAGCGCACAAAGGGGGTTAGAAAACTGAAAAGGTAAGAGGGGACTTTAAAAATACGTTTCTAAACTAATAATAAACCCTATTTTTCGTCAGAATTTCCGCTTTAGATCCCGCCTTTCCGCTATTCTATCCGGGCACACATCTGTCGAGCAGCGATGCCGACTTCGTGGACGTCATTCACACGGATGCCTGGCTGTACGGTGCTCCGACGAGCACGGGCACGGCGGACTTCTGGCCCAATGGAGGCAACAGTCTGCAGCCCGGATGTCCCAAGCGCAACTACAAAATGCTCAGTGACAACGATCTGTCCAGTCATCGGCGCAGCTGGTGGTTCTGGGCCGAGAGTGTTTCGGATCGGTATCCCATTCGATTCGATGCGGTGCCGGCTAAGAACTGGTCGGACTTTAAGCAAAAGAAAACTGTTGAGACGTGCCCAGCGGTGGTGATGGGTCATCATTGTCCCACGTCGTAAGTTTTTTGTTATTTTGAAAATAAAGAAATAATTAATTTGGGTATTTTTTAACAGGATACATGGCGACTTTTACTTACAAACCAACGGACAAGCGCCCTTCGCTCGAGGCAAGGAGGGTACCGTGTACGTGGAACCCAAGGAGCTGCTAGGAAACACGCACAGCCTCACCTGTGACGCCCCGCAGCAGCATTGAATAGACTAATTGATTGCAAATGCATTGTGTACATTAAAAATGTATTTAGCTTAATTATTGTTGCTTCTAATACGCTTCACATCACATTTCGCTTTATGAAAAATATATACTTAAAGTTTGTTTGTTGTTGACTCAACAAAATGTCTTTATATGGCTGACTCGTATTACTTTTTCAAATTATTGAATATATATATATTAATTCTAATAGTTAACACGAAAGTTGTTGCTATATGGGGAAGGGGTCAGCGAAAAGATTATGTTTAATATTTATGCTTACAATGATTACGTTATCAATTTACATTAAAATATTATGATTACGTAATCATAGTGGAGGGCGTTCCTCTAATGATTACTCTTGATTACATAGGGGGAAGGTGGTCAAAATTACGTAATATAAGGAAATCCCCAAGGTTCCATCCTGGACTAGAAGTCTTTACTGACTTTTACCTGTTAATAGTGTTTAGTCTTCGGAATTAACTTAATTAAAATTTCCTTATTTATTCAATAAAAAATAAAATAAAAAAACAATTTATGTGTTACTATAAACATAACAATCTATTATTTAGCTTTGAAACAGAAAATAAATCACATTTGAATTTCAGTTCTGAACCAGTTCCATTTTGGGAAGTTCGATAACCACTGTGGAACCAGTCATCGAAACAAGCATGCCTACCATCTCTAGCAGAGCCTCGCGTCGAGTAAATAAATTGAAAACAAAATAGAATTCCGGGCGACCAGGAAAATGAAGATAAAACTTATAGATTCCGTGGTTCGGAGCTTTAAAGTGGCCAAGATCTTCCGGGAGAACACGGACAAGATCAACGCCATCGACTTTGCGCCCAATGGCGAGCACCTCATCTCCTGCAGCGAAGACGACCAGATCGTGATATACGACTGCGAAAAGGGGACACAGTCGCGGACGGTCAACTCGAAGAAGTACGGCGTGGACCTCATTCACTTCACGCACGCCAACAACACCGCAATCCACAGTTCGACCAAGGTGGACGACACCATCCGGTATCTGAGCCTGCACGACAACAAATACCTGCGCTACTTCCCCGGCCACACCAAGAAGGTTATATCGCTGTGCATCTCGCCGGTGGAGGACACCTTTCTATCGGGCTCGCTGGACAAGACCCTGCGACTGTGGGACCTCCGATCGCCGAATTGCCAGGGATTGATGCATCTATCCGGCCGACCCATCGCAGCCTACGATCCGGAGGGCCTAATCTTTGCCGCGGGCGTCAACTCGGAGAGCATTAAGCTGTACGATCTGCGATCCTTCGACAAGGGTCCCTTCGTCACCTTCAAGCTGAACCAGGAGAAGGAGTGCGACTGGACGGGCCTGAAGTTCTCCAGGGACGGCAAGACCATCCTGATCAGCACCAACGGATCGGTCATTCGACTAGTGGACGCCTTCCATGGCACACCGCTGCAAACTTTTACTGGTTATCCCAACAACAAGGGGATCGCCATCGAGGCCAGCTTTAGCCCGGACTCACAGTTCATCTTCTCGGGCAGCACCGACGGCAGGGTGCACATCTGGAACGCCGACACGGGCAACAAGGTGTCCGTGCTCAACGGCGACCATCCGGGACCGGTGCAATGCGTCCAGTTCAATCCCAAGTACATGATGCTGGCTTCCGCCTGCACCAACATGGCCTTCTGGCTGCCCACCTCCGAGGAGGGCTTGTAATAAATCGTTTCCACCATCGTTCCATTATTCTTTGTGTGTAGCTCGTAAGACTAAAGTTTTATTTATAAATAATAAGAATAAAAACATCTCTAGCTTAAAAAGCTCCTCCTCTTTCCTGGGCCTTGTGCCGGTCGTACTCCCTTCGAATGGTGTTCAGGAGTTGTCCCAGATTCTGGCCCATCTTTGCACTTATGCCAAGCACTGGATTCTGCAGCCGGCGCTGCAGCTCCTCGAAGTTCTTGCGGCCCTCGTCCACATCCAGTTTGTTGGCCACCACCAGCTGGGGGCGACTGGCCAGACGTCCGCCAAACTGGCGCAGCTCGTGCATGAGCTGGTCGTAATGCGTCCATGGTTCTGAGGCACTGGCGTCCAAGACGAACAGCAGCAGGGTGCAGCGTTCCGCGTGCTTAAGGAACTGTATGCCCAAGCCCTTGTTGAGATGGGCATCGGGCACGAGGCCTGGCAGATCGGCGATGGTCAGCTGGATATGATCATCGTACTGGACAGTTCCCAGATGCGGCCGCAGCGTGGTGAAGGCATACGGGGCCATCTTCGGCTTGGCACGGGTCAGGGCATTCAGCAAGGTGCTCTTGCCGGCATTTGGATAGCCTATCAGGCCCACATCTGCCATGCTGCGCAGCTCCAGGGTGTATGCGAAGTCCTCACCACTTGGTCCATACTCGCAGACCTTGGGACTGGTCTCCTTGTCTGTGGTGAAGAAGCGGTTCCCCTTGCCACCGGCTCCGCCGCGAGCAGCCACAAACATGAGGTCGGGCTGCGCCAGATCCCCTACAATGATGCCCTGCGCATTCCTAATGATTGTGCCAATGGGCACCTTAATCACTGCGTGCTTGGCGTTCTTGCCATGGCAGTCCTTGGCATTGCCGCGCTCTCCTTCGTCCGCCTTTAGAACGCTGCCCACGTGGTTAAAGTTGCGCACATCGTTGGAGGCCTGGAATACGACATGACCGCCATGGCCACCGTCTCCGCCATCGGGACCGGCCCGCTCATTGCACCACAGTTGCAGGAAGGACACGCAACCGTCTCCGCCCTTGCCGCCAATCGCTCGAACCCTCTTCGAATCGGAGAAGTATTGCGCCTGAAGGGGAAGCACTTGCTGAGTTATGTAAAGCTGTAAGCTGGAGTGCTTACCTCCTTTCTCTGGGACTTGGCCTTCTTGGGGCGCAGTGCTGTGGCTGACTGGCAGTATGTTGCTATTAATCCGCTTTGTTTCCAATTTGCGGATATATCAAACAAAGCTCGAGCTAAAAGAGACCTGCCGGCGGAAAACAACATTGCTAACACCGCTTGTGTGAGCAAGGGAGTAGTCAAAATAGGTATAAGGGGGAATTTAAATATTACCCAAGCACTTTGACACAAATAATACGATAATAATAAATTTCTATATCAACATAATTACCTCAGTAATAGAAATAAAGATCAAAGTTGTGCTTATCCTAATAAAAATAAAAATCTATTTGCATATAAATCCCCTTCTTCTCCGCCCATGTCCACTAAACCACCTGATAGACATAATATATCGACTATCGATAGTCCCCATTGCAGAAGTATCGAACCAGCTGGAATTACTAAATGTTTTTGAGTGGGATTAGAAGCTTTGGAAAACTAAAAAGGATGGCCATCCAAGCTGCTTTAATAGATCTCAGCGGCACCCTGCACGTGGAAGACGACCCCACTCCCAATGCCGTTGAGGCGTTAAAGAAGTACGCATAGAAAATGAAAGCAAACAAATTGTTGTATATGTATTTATGTACATATAATTTGTGGCAGATTGCGTGATTCCGGCGTAGCTGTCAAATTTGTAACAAATACAACGAAGGACTCGAAGGCAACGCTCCATGAACGGCTCTGCAAGATTGGCTTCCAGCTCGAACCCTCAGAGATCTACAGCTCCTTGAGTGCCGCCGTCGCGTATGTGGAGAAGAGTAAGCTCAATCCATTCTATCTGTTGTCGGAGGATGCCCGGCAGGACTTTCCGCCGGAGGATACGAAACGTTACCAGGACTCGGTAGTAGTTGGACTGGCGCCCAAGGCCTTCAACTATGACTGCCTGAACAAGGCCTTTAAGTGAGTGAATCGCAACGCTCTCGATCTTATTTGAACTGATAATTCTTTCACCGAAAATAGCGTCCTCTTGGAAAATAAGAATCACCAACTTGTGGCCATACACCAGGGCAAATTCTACAAGCGCAACGATGGATTGGCCTTGGGTCCAGGCTGCTTTGTCAAGGGACTGGAATTTGCCACGGGACGATGCGCCAAGTTGATTGGCAAACCAAATCCCTACTTCTTTGAGGGAGCTTTGGATGGCCTTAGTCCTTCCTCCTGCGTTATGATTGGAGATGTAAATTATATTTAGCTTTTCTTTGGGGTTGTTTTTGTATTTCCTAATATTTTTTAGGATGCCAATGACGACATTGTGGGCGCCATGAACGTGGGCATGCTGGGAATTCTGGTCAAGACCGGAAAGTATTTGCCAGATGCTAATCCTTCGCCTCCACCCACAGCGCTTTTGGAAAACTTTGCCGAGGCCGTCGATTGGATTATTGAGAAAAACAAACTACGATCATCAGTTTAATCGAATATATAATCGATTATCGAATTTAATAGATTATACTGACTGATTTTTATCTATTATACGTAATTAATTGTGTGTGTATTTTGTGAATTATTGTTCCAAATGTTATTTTCAAAGAAAATAATTCAAATACAGTTTGACTTTTGTAACTAAAAGTCTCTAAATTTCAAAAAAAGAGATGGTTATTTTTCGGATGAAGTATCTCCATTGAGAACCGATTGGTTAACAGAAAAATTCGATAGGTTAACAGACCTTAATTTAAAGTAGAACTGTAAAAACTTCGATAGTGCTCTCACTCGATATTTTCGATAGTGATTGTCCAAACCATCGATAATATCGATATTATCGACAAAATAAAGAGGGTTAAAAAAGGTTATTTTGCTCAAACAAATCAGATCAGGTCCGGATTCATAATTTATATACGATTTTTAGTATTAAAAAAAATTACAAAATTTAATCACATTACTGTCTATATAGATTTTATATAGATAGTTTGTGATATTAATGATCAAAAGTTAAATACAAATGTTTGGGTCCGTTCTTAAAAATGTAGGATTATATTTATTGGCAAAAACTTGTACATTTTATACGAATTCATTGATTTGCTACTAACGCGATTTATCGATGGTAGAAAAAAACAATCGATGATGACCCGGAGCACAGCATCATAGAGGTGGAGAAACATCGATGAGAACATCGATGCACCGATGTTTTTGAAATGTTTAGGAACTTCGATGTTTTGTGGGGAAACATCGATGTTTTTGTCACATTACTAAAGTAAGGGAAACAATTTTTAATTTATTTTAAAGGAATTTTTTTTTTCTGTTTTCTGATGAAACATCGATGTTTTTATGAAAACATCGAAAAACTTCGATGTTTTTTTCCATCGATGTTTTTTATTTAAACATCGAAAAACATCGATGTCTGCAAACATCGATGTTTCTCCACCTCTACAGCATCATCGATAGTATCGTCGATAGTTTTACAGCTCTAATTTAAACTCTCTGGACTTTCTTAAGAATTCAAGAGTAATTATTATTCCACAATTCCTCCCCTTTTCAATAAATCAAAATTCCCACGAATTATAAGTGTACAAATGCTTTTATTTTATAAATAAGCGAAAAGTTCATCTGAAATGAAATGCTGTTTGGAACAGATTAATG
>VNJO01012318.1:0-25725 GCA_008042535.1 Drosophila tani | reverse complement strand
GCATCGTCCAAAGCGGCACGCTTGCGATTGGTGAAAAATGCAGCTACCGATGGCTGGGCCATTGTTTGTGTGTATTTATTATTCCTATTTGCGATTGCAGCTTGGCTTCTCTTGTTGCGTTGCTTTGTTACGGGCACTTCTTGGCTTATTTCACTGATGGGCACGTCCGGTAATTGATCTCTGCTCGGCGGTCTACTTGCTAATAGCTATTTTTTATTTATCGGTCACCACGTCGTGCCAGCGCACTGCTCAAATTACAACTGTGGCCACGATTTTTCTCTGGATGCAGTTTCCCTCCAAAAACTAAAATTGCGCCAAAACGCTAGCAGTGTTGGAAAGTCTTTCAAGTTAACGACTTTGCAACACTGGCTGGACAGCTGTTCTGTCCAGCGGCTGTCCAACACAGTTCTCAGCAGAGTTGTCTTTTTCGTAGTAGTTTCGTTTACTTATCACAAAAAACGCAATCTATACGTAAAATAGTATATTTTGATCAATTTTATATCAAAAGATTACGCTCTTGATTACTTTAGGTTGTTTGATTTAGTTTTTGTTAAGAGCAAAGTTTAGTTTAGCAAAGTTAAGAACCTTTCTATTGTGAGCTTTCAAAAGTTGCAAGTTGCACTTTTCGATATATCGCCATTTTAATGATAGTATCGCCAGTACACCGATGTTTTTGCAGCTCCACTTGCGGATTTTTTTGTTGTGCGCGTGAATTTTGCTCGTTTACGGGCGCTGAGCGACGCTGGCGAACCGAGATGTTATTGGAATAGTGCCCGGCCACTTGCGAAACCATGTAAGTTGGGGGGAAACTCCATTTTCGAGCAACCATCAAAACGAATGCTGCGCAAATATGCAAAGGAAATTAAGAACTAAGGAGTGAGCGAGGCAGCTGTTGCCGTGTGCGAGCGAGATAGCTGACCAGAACCAACGTTACGTTTGCCAAGTGGTTTGAGTCTGCGGTTTCTAAATTTCCCTTTGTTCAACTTAGTGTCAGTGCTGTTACACTAGCTCTTTTTAGCTCTCAACGCGGTACAGAAACCACATAAGCATTGTTACAACTTTCAACACTAGGCTTTGAAAATTTTGAAATGGTTTGGAATTAATATTAATGTTTTTGAAAAATGTTATATTTCGGCGGGAATGTTGCTTGCAGAAAGTTGTGCAGTTATCTTAAAGAGCTATTTAACGGTTTTGGTGCCAAGCGCTGTCATCACTGATTTCCCTTGGGGTTTGAATCCGCGCTATTGCGTACTTGTGTGCTATAGTATATTTCAGTATTTTTTCCAGAGCCCGATGCAAAACTGTAACGTCCCGAGCTGCGGTCACACTGGAATCGAGCGTTTTGGAGTTTAGGCGAAGATTTTGTGTGCTAATTTTCGTGCAGAAATCGAAGCAGCCGCCGTGTTAATTGGGAACAAGTGGAAGCCCCCAAGGCAAGTAGACCCAAGTGCTGTTGTCTGTGCCGTTTCTGCTGCCCGTATTCGTAAGCGTTTTCACACCAAAAGCAAAGCCCCAGAAGTTGGCAAAAAGAAAAAAAAAACAGAGGGGGGAAGAGAAACGGCAAAAACAACAAAAACATCGAGAGACAAGCGTGAACATTGCCTTATTGAGATTTGTGCACGTTGCTGCCAGCTCTCCGCCTCTCCTGAGCCTACTCTTCCACTTTTCATCGCTCCTTACCGCTCCCCCTCGTCTCTTTTCTCACTTCTCTCTTCCGTTTCGCCACACACAACAGCTGTTACACCTGGTGGAGGAGAAGAGGAGGAATCGGGAATAGAATAAAATAGAAGCGACCGCGAGCAGCGACATGAACTCGAAGGCTGACGTCAACCGCCGCGTTCTGGCCATTCAGGCGAAGAAGAAGCGCCATAAGAACAACAAGAAGCGGGGCAAGCAGAACGGCAACGCGTCCCAGGAGCAGTCGTCGCATCCCAATCCGAACCAGAGCCCCAATCTGAATAGGAGCAGCGAGAACTTGCAGGCACCGGACAATGCTAATAATAGCCATGCGGAGATGCCGCTAACGGGCAGCGCGGCAGCAGCTTCATTTAGCAAAGCGACTGCCGTCACGGCTGCCTCCACGTCCAGCGGCAGCACGCCCGAGCAATATCAGCAGGGACCCGCCGGCAAGTCCAAGAACAATCAGCAGAAAGATCAGCAGCAGCAGAAGGAGCAGCAGCACAATAAGGATCACCTGCAGCAGCCGCCGCGGAGCAGCTCCAACGAGTCGTACGAATCGGAGCTGAACAGCGAGAACGAGGAGCAGGAGCTGAAGGAGGACTACTGCAAGGGTGGCTACCACCCCGTCAACATCGGTGACCTGTTTCAGGGTAAGGCACCTGTTTGCACCTCACTCTCCCAATCGGGTTTCCACCTTCCCCACTTCCCCTCTTTGTCTACCTCCTAACCACACATTGGGTTTCGGTTTTGGGTTTTGGTTTTTTTTTTTTGGGTGGCCATGTTGGCCCTCCGACCCAGAAAGGCCACCAACAAGAGCAAGAACAACAACAACAGGTTGCCCCGAGGCGCACAGATAAATCGAACGCACAGCGGGTGGATTTTGGCCCAGCTCCCTTTTAGCCAGGCAAGGGTTGTTTTTTGGGGAGGCCCACAACGATGACGATGACGCTGCCTCCCTCTCCATCCGCCTCGTGTTGTGGCGACGACAACAACTGGCAAGTGTATATAAAAAGAGGAGGGGGAATGGGGAGCTGTCGCCTGCAAACGATGTCTCCAACATAACCCACATTGCCCACACCCCTCTTTTTACCGAGCATTTCCAGCTTGCATTTCCTTTGCCGCGCCAGCTGCCAGCTTTCCACATTCCTCCCAATCCATTTGCAAGGCTCACTAGCTCTGGCGAAAGAAAATCCGGGCAATCGCTCGGCAGCGATAAGAGCGTGAGTGCCTGATAACGGCTAGCAGCGAAGCTACACAAAGTAGCTTGATAGTTGATGCATATTATGAAATGCGAAACGCAACTATTTTTGAGATAGAGCCTTAGGGTCTGGGTGGGATCTGGATGAATGTTGAGGAAGGGAAATAGCTGGGTAATTTCTTAAGATGAAAGAGTGAATATGAAGATTACTTGCTTAAAATCGATAGAATTTTAGGCTTTACCATTAAGTTTTACTTTGGATTTATTAGAATTTAACAACATTCTTTCTATTTTCTTTTAAGTAGCAAGGGCCTACCATCCCCGTTAAATTTTCCAGGCCAAATAAAGAGCCGGCTAAGAAAATTTGGTTCTCTATCGTGTAAATGTGAGAGTAAATTTTAGCCAGAACTCAGACTTCCTGTAAGATCTTTTTCGGCCCGCAAAATAACATCCCATTCCGATAGCCAATAATAGAATTAAAGAAGAAATCAACCGAGTATTTGCGCCTTACAGCACAATTCTGTGCTTTACAGCAATACTCGATAGTTAGCAGAGTGGTTAACAGCATTAAGTTATTCTTTTACGTTCAGATAAATTTTAGGAGGCTAAGTTCATGATGAAATAACATAAGGTGGTCTCGTCGGCAACTGACATCCACTTATTGTATGCTTGCAATAAGTGCGAGTGAAAGGAACATAGTAAACTGTGTCGTATTGAGTGTGAGTGAGGCGGCAATATGATAGTTGATTAACGTGCACTGAAATAAGTGGATACTTCGTAAAACTTCGGCTCACGACGAGACCACCTTATGTTATTTCATCATGGCTAAGTTTATCTGGTATTTTATTTTCCGGACAGATAGCAGCTGTCAGGAACTTTGACAGAGAGGGGAGAAACCGGTCCTAAGACTCTTAACAACTTAACCTATAACAAAACCTTAACACTGTCTGGATTTTCGAAGCAATTTCACAAAAACACTTGCTGATGCGGAAGCGTGTTGCTTTTCTCGCTTTCCTGATACTACATGAGCTTTAAATTCGGTGTCTGAGACCGTAGTTTATAGCATCAATGAAGTAATATTTACAAGTATATATTTTTGTTTGCCATATTTTGCCATATTTTATTTTATTTTTTGCCATATTGTACCTGTTGTACATATTCCTCCATCCTTCACTTTCATTTACCCCTAAAACTCAAAATTCTTTAAGCATATAACGAAATATTGAGAGCTCCACCCTTAAATCAAGTTTTCAGTGCCTCCCCGACTTTTAGCGCTGCGAATTTGAAGTGAGGCACAATGAACACACTCAACACACACTGCACGGGGCTCTCTTCCAGATTTTAATTGAATTCAGGCTCCGCTGTTGGGTCAGTAGTGATGTGACAGTGAAGCGATTAAAATGGATTTATTGCCATCCGAGGCGAACATTTGTGATTTCATTTTTCTGAGTGGTTCTGTGCTCCATCCATCCCATCCAACCCGATCTCCCTTAATCCGTTGAACTTTGCCCCCAGCTACACGATTAATGCAATTTTGTGCGCGTATTTTTGCAGGTCGCTACCATGTCATCCGAAAACTGGGATGGGGCCACTTCTCCACCGTCTGGCTGTGCTGGGACCTGCAGGAGAAGAGCTATGTGGCCATCAAGATTGTCAAGTCCGCGCCCCACTTTGCCGAGACGGCCAAGGACGAGATCAAGATACTCAGGACGGTGCGCGAGACGGATCCCTCGAATCCGCGACGCCAGAAGACCGTCCAGATGCTGGATGACTTCAAGATCACCGGTGTCAATGGCACCCACATTTGCATGGTCTTCGAGGTGCTCGGCGACAATCTGCTGAAGCTCATCCGCAAGTCCAATTATCGTGGCATACCGTTGGGCAATGTCAAGACCATCACTCGCCAGGTGCTCGAGGGTCTCGACTATCTGCACACCTGCTGCAAGATCATCCACACAGACATCAAGCCGGAGAATGTGCTGCTGTGCGTGGATGAGCCGCATGTCCGCTCGATGGCCACCGAGGCGACGCAGTTGTACTGCATGAACTCGAAGATGTATCCCTCGCTGGTGAGTCGGGCGCCCAAGGAGTACCGCGAACCGCCCATCACGGGCAAGATGAGCAAGAACCGCAAGAAGAAGCTCAAGAAGAAGGCCAAGAAGCGCATGGAGCTGTTCAAGAAGCAGCGCGACTATCTGGAGCAGGCCGGCGGACAGGCTGCGCCTGATGCTGGCGAGGATCAGACCGATTTCGGGGTCAATCACAATGCGGTGCAGAACGGCGATGCTGGTGGCATCTCTGATGGTGATGAATATTTTGAAGTGAAGCAGGAACCGGAAGAGAACGATGATGAGGATGATGAGGAGGAGGAAGTGGCTGCTGAGCAGCCCAAGCCCAAGGAGAGGCAAGAGCGCAAGGAGCAGCCACAACAGCAGCAGCAACCGCCGGCGGAGGGCTCTGACAAGGCCAAAAAGAAGAAGAAAAAGAAGAATAAGAGTAAGTTGATCAACGTTATATTGTTTAAGAGGTTGAAAAGGATGGTAGGGCTTTGATTTCTTCTAGTATTTTTGGTTTTCCTTCAGTGATTAATTAATTAATTAGCTCAGCCGGTTTTACCTGTTCTTAGTTGTTCAAGCAAACAGCATTAATCATAGTTTGACTGATTTTACGGCTTGCATGATTACATAATACTAATCAAATAGCATTTAAATTCAAATTAAAATCTGGGAATTGAAGGTAAAATGATAACGAATTGATAAGGAACTCATAAAACAAGGCAACGAGCTTAAGAAACAAATAATCTTGCCTGCTATATGTAATCTATTCTCATTAATTAACTATATTAATCTTTACCTCTCTTTTCCCTCAGACAAATCCAATCAGCCGCAAGCTCAGCAGCAGCAGCCTCCACAGCAGCAGCAGCTGGAGAACTCGACGAGCAGCGGCGACAGCAGCAGCACTGCTTTGAAGAGCCATCAGACCAATGGCAGCAGCAGCAACTCCAACTCGAGCGGCGGCACCATGAAGGGACAATCAAATGGCAAGAAGATGCCGCTGCGACCCAAGCAGGAGAAGCAGCTGGACAAGCAACCATCGAATCAGCAGCAGCAGCAGCAGATCAACAACAACAACACCAGTTCGAAGCCCAACTCGAACTCGAGTAATTCGAAAATCTCAAGTGGCTCCTTGGAGAACTCGTCGTCCACCAATGGGCCATACTCGGAACCGCTGTTGCCACCGCCTCCACCGCCGCCACAAGCCAAGCACCGGGCACGACGTGATCCCGCGCTGGAGGAGTGCAGCGTGTACGTAAAGATCGCCGATCTGGGCAATGCCTGCTGGGTGGATCGTCACTTCACCGAGGACATACAGACGCGGCAGTACCGCTCGCTGGAGGTGATCCTGGGCTCCGGCTACGACACCTCGGCGGACATCTGGAGCACCGCCTGCATGGTGTTCGAGCTGGCCACCGGTGACTATCTGTTTGAGCCGCACTCCGGCGATACCTACTCCCGCGACGAGGATCATCTGGCTCATATTATTGAGCTGCTGGGGCCCATACCGCGACACATTGTGTTCCGTGGCACCTACGCCCAGCAGTCCTTCAATCGCGGCGGCGAGCTGCGAAACATCACGGGGTTGAAGCCCTGGGGCCTGATGGACGTGCTGCTGGAGAAGTACGAGTGGTCGCACAGCGAGGCCGAGTCCTTTGCCTCGTTCCTCAAGCCCATGCTGGAGTTCGATCCGGCCAAGCGAGCCACCGCTGCGGAGTGTCTGCAGCATCCGTGGCTTAGATAAGATACGATGCAGCCTGGTTGTTGGCTGCACGCCACCCAGCCAGCAACAGCAGCAGTTGGAGCAGGAGCAGGAGAGCAGGCAGCCGGGGGCTACATGGAGTCATCGGCCTCGGTGGCCACCTTGGCCTCCGTCTCATCAATCGCTTCCACCTCGGCGGCGGCAAGGGCGGCGCTGAAGGCACGCCCCTACATGGTTCCGCCCTTCGTGGCCACTGCCTCCGCCCCACCCACGCCACAGCCCCACACCTCCAATACGCCCCCCTCAACCTCAACCACGGCCCCCCGGACAGCGCCAGCCACGCCCACACGCCGTCGCCTTGCCCCCGAAGGGGAGCTGGATCTGGACTTGGTGGAAGATTTCGATGTGACGCTTGCGCAGCTCGAGGAGCCGCAGCACCACGTGAAGACCAAGTCACAGCGCTTCTTCTGGCGCAAGGCGATACGCCGCGTCTTCCAGCGCCGGAAGTGACATCTGCTTCGGCGTCGCCGGCAGGACCTTCCACGTTGGCATCGCCCCGCGCGCCGCTGTCGGCGCCGTACCCTGGCCGAGCGGGTGAGGCGCGTGTGCGCCTGCTGTGCCTACGGCCAGATCCTGCTCCGCGCTGCCCGCGTGGCCCTGCTCAGCTGCATCCGTTGGCGCACCCGTGGCAACATACGCAACAACAACTTTTACTTCAGCAACCACTAAGAGGCAGAGGCAGCCAGTCGGCCACAAGCAAGCGTCGCTTTATCTCCGTGCTCCAGCTACTTGAGTTACGTTTAATGTTAATGAGAATCCATTCGATTTAGTTTTACATGCGCCAGCACTTAATTTATTTCCTGTGTTTTACATCGACAATTAGACTATTTTCTTTGCTACATATGAAATTATACACCACGAAGACGAACACGAGTCCCCACGAATCCTGTACATAGGGTCGACTGTGCTCGATCCCATTTGAATCGGAGGCGAGGCCCCCCCCCCCAGAGAAAGCGAAAGTGAAAGTAAAGCGAATGCAAAACCCCATATATAGGCATATATCTGTTATTGTACATTTAGCCCAGAGGCGAATCGGCATTATAAACATTTGTAGCGTACACATATAGTTAAATGAACTGGAGCCCCGAAGATGGTTTTTTATTAGCATATGTAAATGTACATGGATGCAGAAACTTGAGCTGAACATAACAATAATGAGAATGTAGTTAATTAGATTATCCTCGGCTTAGTGATCGACTTGAACAATTAAACAAAAGATCCATTAAATCGTAACCTCAACTAGAAAGGCAAAAGCAAAAGCAAAAGCAAGGCACTACCAGAAGCAACCACAAGTGAAACCAATCCTTAAACCTTAATCGGAACTAATAAGCATATAATTAATTGTAGCAGCCACTAACAAAAGAGTATTGTTCAACATTAAATATAATAATTACAGAAATATGGGATATTGGATAGATGAGGAAATTTGGCACACCCTCTTATCAATACTAGACACACACACGCAAAATTTATGGAATTTCTCTCTCACCCAAACACACACTTTACACTCAAGTAATACCTAGAGGCCACTTTAGTTAAGGCTAGCAGTTAGAGCGATTTTTCAATAGTTACCAATATTCGACCTGGAGCGGTAGTGAAGCTACTTAAGGCTACTTGAGAGGGATTATCAGAAACGCTAGAGGGAGCTTGGCAGGGGAGGTGTGTTTCGAAAGCATTACTAAACACAAATATATGGATAAGTGGCCTTATTAATTCGGTTCTCCGCACCACACCCAGCACCACAGCCACACACTCTACACTTACGCCACTCACTACACACCACACACAGATGCTAACCAGTCCCCAGCCAGTTGCAGCACGCAAACTAAGAAATATGTACGAGAAATTAGGTATGAATATATTATTGTAACTCGAGCAGAAATTATTGTAGAAGATATCAAGTGTCCATGGGTTGAAGGAGAATGAAAGAATGATAGAATGAGCGAGGCGGTTCTTAGTAGTAGCCCCCCTATGTCATCAAGTTAATCAGCAACAAGCAACAAATCTTCGGCTGGCCGATGTCTCGAAAATACTTATGCATATACTCTTTGAAAATCGCCCTGACTTCCAAAAAAGAGAAGCTACTTAACATGATATCACACAACGTGGAGAATGAACAGATTTCAATGTGAATTAGAGCCAGAATCAGGAACCCAGCTGCCGAATTGCAATTCCAATACGTTCTCACGCTTTCAAAGAGTATAATTATGAATTATACGATACGATACATAATTTATTGATGTAGTTATAAACAAAATAAACAACAAATTACACAAATTGGAAAACAATCGACACTGTTTCATTCATTTATTTATGTGCGAACATCCAACCAGCAGGGGCCATAAATATCCTTAGCTTACAGGGGACGGCAAAGGATTGCGATAGATGCTGGCAATTTATGGTCACATAAAAATCACAAAGGCATCGAAGCTCCCCTAAATGAATGGTTTAAAGGGAAGAAGCTGTCCTCGGCTGGCTCGCACATTAATTCCCTGTTATATCCTCGTTCCTGGAATTCATCACGTTTGTTTGTCAATGGCTCGAAATTGAATTTTATCTGCCAGTCCAGCACACACGTGCACCATGCCTTGGTCAGGGCCATGGCCAGTCGTAAATGCTATGCACATATTTGTATCTTTGTATCTCACAGGTGCACAGTTGGGGCGTGCGACTATTTATTTCGCCTGCCAAAACTTGAGCGCCCAAGGCAGCGATTGATCCCCACTGCACGGGGAGTAGTCTCCATGGCATCCGGCGAAAGTTAAGTCCGCGTCGGTGTGTTTGCTCCCGGGAATCGATCTAAGACAAATTCGAGAAGCTCAACACACACATTGGCGCTGCTATTTGGTTTATTGTTTGCCAAAGTTTTTGGCTAAGTGAAAAGTGCTCTCAGTATAAGCGGGGGATCAAAGTTGTGAGCGCAGAAAAATGCGCTGCAATTTATCCGGGCGGCGGGCAAATAAAAAGGAGAGTTAATAGGGGAGCCATTAACCATTAATTCGGGTTTCTTCAAGAAAAACGAAAGGAAATGGATCAGCCTTCCTACGTTTTAGCATTTAACAAAATTTAAAAAGCCTACAAACTTAAAATTTGTATGTAATATCGTTCGTTTTTCGTATTTCCTTAATTAATTCCTAGCATGACTTATAGTTTATCATTCTAATCACTACCTTAACTGAGATCAAACTAGTAATTAACCGATTTGGTTATAGAAGTTTACCCGTGAATTAAATTCTTTGTTTTCAAGGAAACTTATTTAATTAACTTATATTTCTCCCCAAGTTGGGGACCCCAACACATAGAATAGTTTCCTAAGAAATAAAGACCGTCTGCCTCCATTTAAATAAGTGAAAATTAACCACTTAGCATTGTTAATCCTTAATTTCTGTTCTCCTTCACTGGCAAACCAAGGACGCCCGGGCTCTTCCCAAATGAATTATACATTCTCCTGCCACCTCGAAACTTGCAAATACTTTTTAAAGCTCTTACAGTTGAGTTGAACTCTTTGGGAATGGGCATTCAATTTCATTTACTTGAGAGCAAACCGAAAACCCGCCTTCAATGTATGCTAACGAGACCCGCAGCCATGGTCCGTCCAAGGGTCCACGATCCAGGTCCTTTCCCACGCCCGTCCCCACACCCACACCCACACCCGCACCCGAATCTCTGGATTTGCTTATAAATGTCCAACAAATGACAAACTTGACAAAACAGGGGACAACGGCCAAAGTTTTTCGCATGGAATGAAAGCAAAGGAAGCTGGCAAAGGGAAACTCTTCAGACGACAACTCGGTCAGAAGTTTTGCGGAGCGTTAGAGTAAACCCAAACAATTGTGTGCGTGTCCTTGATGATCGATATTTGTCACACACAAACACTGGGAACGCTTTTAAAAGGTCCTTTTTGTGGATGCGACCAAGCGCAAACGATTATTCAATTTGCACTCTCACTGAATCTGAGCTCTAGGCGGAGCGTTTAGCGTCGTCGACCTCTGTGTTCCTCCATTATACCCGGCCGGGCCCGAATCGCTGTGCACTTTCAAATGTCCTTGTTGAAAATGCCAGCGAGTGGCACACTGATGACATTAAGTAGCTGTCGGGTTGGTCAGGATTAGATAGCAAAAGTGCCTGATGTTAGTTTAAAGTAGATAAACAAAAGCGGATTCCACCCGCGTCCGCTTAACCCCCTCACAGCTTCGCCTGGCTGTCTGTCAAGAGCTGCCCATTGTTGTAGCTGCTTTGCTTTTCCGACGTTTGCGGCGGCCCCGGCGCGGCGTCTGTGTGGATAAGAGGCGCCTACAGAGAGGCGAAAAATGTCATCGAAACGGTTTTGTGATGTTTGGAATTTATGGCATATAATTAGGGAATTTAACAAATAAAATGTAAAATATATTTTTAACATTCGAATGCATTCTAAGGATTGTGTGTCTCGAGTTTCATATGATTTTGATATTTGGTTTATAAGTTATAACTATTTAATATTGCGGAGCCAACAATTAAGACTCCATAGTTGCCAAACTTTTTTTTCGGCTTTAAAAAATATGTTTCATAGTTCTTGGATAATCATTTAATTAATTTTCAGAGTTTAATACAAGTTGATACATTTTCAGGCAAATATTTTGGGTGCAATTCCAAATATTTAATAATAATACTTAAAATTAAGCCCCTTCAGGTCTCTGGGCAAAGCCCTAGGGTCCTCGTAAAGGTCTCCATAAATGTTTACTAATTAATATATGATATATAACTTTTTTACTCTCTTCTCTGATGCTAATATTTATTATCAACTAAATTTAAGTTTACAAATAATTTAAATATTCTTATTTAATATATTTCTCTCATGGTTACACTGAAACTTTTCTCTCTGTAAATATTCCAAGGCAAATCTTTCATGTGTGTTTGTTTTTCACTCGGTTTATCTTATATTCACAGAAATTAACCTTACCTTTCGGCCAACCTTATATGCTTTTATTTCATTCGTAGCTGCTTTCTGAAATGCCAACCTAAATGGCCAAGAATTTTCGGAAATACCTTAGCCCTATGACAAAAAGAAAATGCTTTAATGTTTCCCTTGGTTAATCTCTGATTTTCAGCCTCTCGATTTATGGAATTTGCAGTCTGCACTTCGCCAAACTCCCTCGCCAGGCTCTCTGGGCCTACCTGGAGCTACCCCACACTCTCGTTCCCTCAAATGGCCAACCACTTGTGGGCGCTAAAGGCCATTTCACATTCGGAGTTACTCCGAAAATCTTTCAGCCAGAGAGCATGCGAGGGGCTCTCTCTTTGACCTACTGTGTGCTGTCGCTCTCTTAGCTGCGGGAAAAGCACTTTTCATTTCAGCCTCAAGACATTGTTTGTTCCGCTGGTTCGTTGTTTAAACGCAAGTAACACCCCCTCTAATTTTCCAGGGGCAGAAAGCAAAAGTTGGCGCTACTTGCCACTTGAACTTTAATTTTTTGAGGCGGGGGCCCCAACTTTTCGGTGGGGCCCTCCACTCCTAACCTAACGCAAAGTTTCCTTGCTTAACACCATCTCTGTAAATATTAAATTGGGGGAAAGTGGACTTAATTAAAATCTATGTGCCGTGGCCAGGACGGCAATAAACTGCTGGCTCCTGCAAACAAGAGACCTCAATGGGTCCTGGACCAGAGGACACTTGGCCAGTGGTGCGTTGGGACAGCAAACAATGCCACAGAAATTCCCGCTTGAAATGGCAGAATGAGATATAAAATGAGATATTCCGGCTATGTGAAAAACGATGATATATGAAATATTTCCAATACACACAAGAGCCACAAAAACACAGGCAGGATAAACAGTCGGAGGGAATCGTATTTATTACATATCCCGGGCAATCGACAATCGGCAATCGGCTATCCCTTGAGGAAATGGTCATCTGCTGCCATCATAAATTTATGAAATGCATTTACAAAGCGTGTAATAATTGTAGAGCAAAAGCTCTGTGGCTCCTGGAAGCAGAGATAATAAAATTGAATGTCAATTGAATTTGCCAAAATCAAAAGGGAAATAAACGATGGCCACTTGATTAAATTTATATATTTCTCTTGTTGTTCGGGCTTCCTTTTACAAATGCCAAGCACACACACGTTCATCCCGGCGAAGTGTGGCTGCGTGTGGAGGTGGAAACCCATTGGGGGATACCACGTCATCGGCAGATGCCACTTTACTTCGTAGAGGTGGCGGACGGCCCTTTGTTCTACTGCCCGTCGTCGCCAGCCTGCAGTCGGAATCCAATATTTACTTTGGCCCACAAAGAGGCGGCAAAGCCAAAGACGTGGACACGGCCCTAAACAAGCAAACTGTTAACAGTTTTAAAGTTCCCTTTGGTGCTATCAAGTGGGCTGTGGCCCATCCTTGGTTATCACCACGAAATTGACTTTAATTTGCCAGGCGGAAACTGAGCCGTTTCTATTTATAAACATTTATATCTGCGTAGATAAATGCAATAAGTGGTTGGGCCGGGATTTAAAAACATGTTTACCTTTACTGACAGTCTTGGAAATAGTAAATTGGGGAAAGGTAACTATGGTAAAATATATATTGTGTGGTAAATAAATAGTTAATTTAAGGCCAGAAGAATTTATGTTTATATATTTTAAGTGATAAATAAATACATAATTTGGGGCAAGAACCATTTAAATATTTTATGAATTGTTTTATATATAATGTTTTCTCATAATCTCTAGTAAAAACTTTCAGAATTTTGTATGATGAAGAAGGATATTTGCCTTACAATTCAACTTTTATTTAAATCAATGCGTTATTCTCCTCTAGAATTAATCTATGTCTGCCAAAAACACCTTTTACTTCGGAAAATGTAACTGTAAAAGCTTAATCTCTGCTTTTAAGTCCCACTTCCCTTAACTGATATTTGCCACATTTGTGTTTATTTTCCCTTAACTATAGTTAACCTCCTTCTACGAGTCCTGGTAGTTTAGCTGTAATTAACTAGAACTAACTGTTTTTACGCCCTTTCCCTTGTAGCTTGCAGCGTGTGTTTGTGTGCGTTAGGGTGACGGCAGAATTGCCTTTTAATTGCATAATGTTTTTCTTTTTTCAAATACAATATTTGCACTTGAAATTGCCGAGCAGCCAGCACACACACGCACACATGTGGGGCGTCTCATGGCCGTCCCCTCCATTTTGTCTCACGGCCAAAGGCCATCTGCCACCCCGAATCCCAGCCTGTGACCTTGAAACTGTTATATCTGCACACAAACACGCGTAACTACTCACTTCTAAGAGTGGGTGGTGGGTGGATGGATGGCTGTGCGATGTGTGTGCGGTCTGACAGTTGAACTGTCTGTCCGCTCCAGTTCGACTGTTTGCACTTGACATTTTCAATTTGCATGACAGTTGCCCGAGAGTACGGACTGGCCTGGCATACCGACCAGGCAGCCAGGCAGCCCCGACATCCTGGCACTTTGGCAGCTGCCCAGCCTCAAACGTTCAATTTGTCACGTAGAAATCCCAGCGGCGGAGCGGGTGGGTCGGGTGGTGGCTCTCTCCGGTCCGGATTTTGGTTAACACTTCACGTAGCGCGCTTATATTTACCCAAGATCTGTTGTACGCAGGCAACAAGCTGCCTGCCTAATTATCCTAACCACTCCCACTCCCACCGGTTACTCTTCGCTGATAAAATAAAATGTCTTTGTCGACATCTAAGGAACCCGTGCGGCACGCGAACTAAATTTCCAGACAGCCGTGGCGGGGTTTAAGAAACTTTCCCTTCTTTCAGCTAATTGCTGAGCCACAGGACCTTCAGCAAATGCCTTTCGATTTGGTTTTTGGCGTATTTTCTGTCTGAAATTTAATTTAATCACAGCCACGAGTTGGTAGAGCTAAGACAAGGGTATGACAAAAATGTCTGAGAATTAGATTTAATAAATAACCTTTTAAGTTTAAGTTACTTTAAATCAGCATAAGGAATAATTAATACAAATTAGTTATTATTTGGGTATTAATATTATTTATTAAATAAACATTTTATAGATATTTCATAATTCTGAACAAATAAGACAGCAATCAACCTTTAATTGCAAAACTGACAAATCACCAGGAAATTAGGTTACGTCGTTTGTTTCCTGTAAAATTGTTTAATCAAATATGTATAGTTAATAGACTGCGGGCTTTTATGTTGACATGTATATGTTTGCGTAAACTTAATTAAAAGCTATGTCAACATAATCAAACAATTTGGTTATTAATTAAATGTATGACTTGCTTGGGAACAATACAATGAATTTTAAGAGCATGGTTCTTTAATAAAATAAAATACATAAGTTAAAAAATTAAACGTACACCGCACTGTGGCTCATTTTACGAAAACTCGTTGCAAAAGTCGGATTTCGCGTTGTTGAATTTAGCAAATCTATTGATACCATTCAATTAGTAATTGATCAAGCTATACAAAACCAAAATTTTATAATTTACAAAATTTGTTTAGTATTTATAATCGCTACTCAAAGTTTGACAATTTTTCAGTAGTTGCAAAAAGGTAAAAAACTCGCTAAAACCACAGATTTAAATTAATTTTTCTAAAAAAATAGTTACGTTCAAAAAAATGTATATATTTTTTTGCTTTAAGGAGTCAATTTTAAACCTGAATTAAAAATAAAATGGAATTTTTTTTTCATACTTCTATTTTATTTAGATTTTTTTAAAAAAGTCTTTTTTTCCCTATTTTCAATTTTTAGTGGAAAATAAAAAAAAAATGCCACATTTCGCCGATCTCTAGATAATACTAAAAATTAGTGGAGATATTTAACTAACAAACCAAAAAAAAAACCATTGCTACAATTGTGCGCATTTCGAGATTTTGATAATTGTTCATATCAAACCATGCTACCAAACTGGCACTTTGTAGTCGGCCAGTATGGAAAACAGCAAGGCAGCAAAAAGTATAGCTTCGAGTACCGGAGTTTCAAAAAAAAAAATTATTTTTTTTTGTCCTTTTTTTTTGCAATTTTTTTTTATTATTTTTAGAATGAGTATAAAAAAAATATGTTTAATCATTTAAAATTTTTAAGTTCATTAATTCCTATAAAAAATGTATTTTTATAGCAAAAAATCAAAAGTTTTAGTTTGCCGAATAAATTAGGCCTCTTTTGGTGGGCGTAACCTAAAAACCGTACTATCTAAAAAATTGTGGAGATTTGTAAATTATTATAAAAAAAAAATTTAAGTAGATACATTCAATAGATCAAAAGTTATTAATTTTGCAACGTGTTTTGAGAAAACGAGCCACTGTGCACCGGTGGTATTTTAACAAGTGAATTTTTGTAGTATTTATTTTACCTTGAGCCTACACTGAATTTTCAGTGGTACATTTTTCTTTAACTAACTTGAAATCAACTTGGCAGAGCATCTAAAATATAAAATTAAAAGTTGAGCGGGAAATTTTTCTCTTTTACGAATAATTAAAGGCACATTATGCAGTAATCAAAAGTTAGAATTTTTAAACTTTTTCGGGCAACCTTTAGCCTTCCACTAGTTTGAGCTTTTAATGGAAGAAGCGTGTTCACTTTGGGCTTTGTTTCGGTTTTCTGGCATTATGATGTTTTGCTTTTATGATATTTATAAGCTGGGCACTGCATTCACATCCTCCTCCCATCATCATTTCCCTTTTCCAGGTTTTATGGCCGAAAGTATGCCGCATTTGTCGGTTACTTTTTTGCGCAACCGGAAATTGCCGGAACTTGGCGCTGGCACCTGACAATTATAGCCATAACGCTGAGCGTATGCCTGTGTGTGTGTGTGGGTTGGCAATTATTTACCGCCGCCATTTTGGGACATGTCCCTGACTTTTATAAGGACTGCTAATGGCGATGGCGGACGTAAATCAATTTTCAGCCGCGCCAAAGATGAAAACATTGAACGTCAATAAAAATGGGGCTATAATGGCAGTGGATTATCCAAAAGTTCACAGAAGTGCAATTGTATTGAATTTATTGAATGGAAAACTCATTTACAGTGCCGGAAGTTCACTAAATATACAGGCTTTTTATGTACTTTTTACTTTTTAAAGAGAAAAAGGGGATTTCTTTCATTTTTTTGACATTTAAAAATTATTTACAAAATTCCCGCACGTTTAATCTTTTTATCAATACCTTTTCGTTAATCACAGATATATTCAGAACAGAATTTACTATTATCGCCATGCTATAATAGCTTTATTCAATTACATGCCTGAAAATCAACTCCTTATTTCGGTTTTCTACTCCTATTACCTCCCAAATCGATTCCCTTTACCGAACTTTGAGCACTAAAATCGCAAAGACCGCAAAATTTCCACAATCCACCTTTGGAGAGCTTCTCAATTGGAAACTCAGCCATCATTCCTTTGTAGAACCGAACATATATGCGGTATATGCATGTGTAATAGTCCTTTCTGACCATGGACTCGGTGGGGCTTAAAAATTGAAAGGGCTGCCAGCACGACACGAATGTGTCAAAGTTTGACAAATTTGTGTGAATTTCTCCTTTGATTCTCTGGGTTTTTGTTTGCTTTCTCTGTTTTTCGTTTTTTTTTCCTCTCGTTTTTTTATTCGTTTTCCGTGTGCGCATACATTTTTTATTGACATTTATTTCTTCGCCAGAGGAGTGAGTGGGTTACTTGCTGCAGTTGGCCGTATGTCAATGCACCATTAAGAATTCCCTTTTGGCCTGGCGGCAATCGATTTCCATTGTGGAGCCGGAGCCTCCGTCGGAGCTCCTCCTCGAGCTGACTTCTTTCCGGGCCCTTTGTGTGTGTTGATTTACATATTTCGCAGGCTTAAGTGGATTTATGGAACTCTTTCTGGCTTGCCATTGCATTGAGAGGACCCCTTATAAATATGGTTTTTGTGTCTCGATTGCATTTCGCTTTATTTGTTATTTCCCTCGCCCGCCCACTTGTTGCTCTTCCAATTTACTTTTTTGTTCTTTGCTTTTCGTATTTACTTTGGAAATGGCAAACAATTTCCGTTCGCTGTTGCCTGTCTGTGGCCGAAAACTAATTGAGATGGCGAAAAGCGTTGGCGGAAATGTCACTCTAGTATTCGGCCCCTAAAAAGGCGCAAAGAATGCTGGAAGGAAAGTAAATATTTTGCCACCACCTTCTTCTTCGAAGAAGAAGCCATCAAAAATGTAAATATATAATAGCCAAAGACCACCGACTTGAGCAAGTTCTTTCCTAGCTTCATAGACAACTTAGGCACGGCCGGCGAGACAGGGCGTCTCGGGCTGTCCGGGATCTGGGTAAGGTTCTCGGGGTTGCTGAAGTGGAGCGCCAATGAATTAAATATAACCCAGCCAAGTCATTCTAAAGTGTATGCGCTACAAGCTCTTCGCTTGATTGCCATTCCTCCGGCTCCAGTCCCATTTCCAGTCTCACGTCCCTTCGCCACCCGCCTGGTTCGGTTCCTGTGTCCTTGCCGAATGAAACTTCGATTTACATTTCAACTGCAGCCAGGGACGAGGGGAGTCTGACGTAACCTAACCTGCTTACGTACTAAATATACAAACGAAAAACAGGTGAATTTCAATACCTAGAACCGGGGTTGTCCTTTCGTTCTTTTTTGGTCGGAAGTATCGAGAAAAGGTTGAACCATTCCCTCAAATTTAATTGGCAAATTTGCATTCAATTAAATAGTTATCCATTTTAAAGCGGATTATTTATGGAACAATATACGGAAAATAAATTCAGTGGGGAAAGTAGATAAATCACGTGTGGAAAATATGAAGTGAAGAAGTGAGGATTAATGAGTATAAATATTTACTAAAAGATAAAATGTAAATATCTAGAGAAAATTAAAAGAAAATTAAAAAATAATACATTACAAAAGTTTGATAATTATAAGTATATAACATGTAAAAAATATATACTTTATAAGTAGATATATATTTATATTTATATATTTTAAAATATGTACATATGTATATTCTAAAGAGATAATAATTTTGGAACACTTTCATAACATAGTCGCTTACCTATAATACCTATAATACCTATAATACAGAGCCATTTCCAGCTTTGCAATACTTTATATTATTTATGATATTTTATAAATTTATATTTATTTCAAGTAAAGTAAGAAAATTCTTCCCCAAATCCAAGCTTGACTGTAGCAGAGTTCTTTTTTGGGGGGAAGGGCCTTAATAATTCACACCTACATGAAACGGCAATTCCTATTTGACTATTCGTTATATTCGTTTGTTGTTTTACACCTTTACCTGAACAGGCTTGAACATTGGCAAAGGCCTCTTCTACTGCACACAGTAATGGCTACGAAATATGAGTTAAAGTGACACTTTATTTAAGAGTAAAACTGAAACTATAACTACATTGCGGTTGGGCCCTTTGGGCCATTTCCAATTTCCAATTTCAGTTTGGTTTTTAGTTTATAAAGTCGTTTTTTAGCCGAGCTGTGAGTATTAATTTTTCATTTCGTGCCCCACAGATATTGATTTTGGCTTCACGTTGAATGAATGATACTCCCTGCTGCTGGCTGCCAATAAATACAGATGCCGACCCGTAGATAGTGTCCTGGTGCGATTACATCACAAATGCCATTTAGTATAGGGTCAGCGGGGCCATTTGTTAATTGTTCCCGTGTTTACACATGAGGAGAAAGTTAAAGTCCAGAGCTCAACTTTGGGTATTCCGATATGCATAGTGGACCTGCTGCTATTCAATTCCCTGTCTCCGTATGTCCTGCATATTAAAAGAGTCGCGTAAATAAATAAGCATATTCAATTTTGTATGGAACGTGAACGGTATCGAAATGTTTAACAAAATACGTAATACGTGACCGTGCGGAAATGGCCAGTGAAACCGAAACTGAAATAGAAATAGAAATGGAAACCGAAGCAGAGGCTTCAGGCGAATTCAGTTGCGGTTTGACACTCTGCCACACAGAGAAATAAATTTGTAAAATGTATTTCTTAACCATTTTAATGTTGACAGATTAGGGTTAATGCTTGATAAGGGTTAACTTGAATTTATTTATAAATAAATGAGTTAAGAATACTCGGGATAGATTTTGTTTATCTAAAAACAATCAAAATGTTTAATATTTTAAGTTACTGGTAACTAAAATTTACTTAGATATTTATTTACCTAAAATTCTCTCTGTGCCCGTGTGCCGCATGTATCTATTTGGGCAGCTAGCCAGCCCTTGGCCCACAAGAAGCTGCATTGCAGAACCGACAATTGCCATCACATTATGATTTACTTAGCCATCGGAACGGGCATACTCGCATACTCGACTGAATTATTCACTTAATTGGCCCCCAGAGACGGAGGAGCAGCTCGCATCAAATGTCAGAGTTGAAGTAAACATTTCGGCGGAGCCGCATGATACAACTGTCAAAACCACATGAAAGCGGTTGGGTTGGGTGGCTTACGGACTTGGACTTGGGTTGCGTTTGAGTACGGGTTCGGGTTTGGTTTCGATGTTGGTTCCGGGGAAATGGAGCTGCAGTTGGATGACATTGAAATGCAGCGCAGCATGACAGCTGGAATTTGCATTTGAATTTGAATTCGAATTTCGGTTTCATATATGAACACATATATATGCATGTCGAGCTATCACGATTTGATTCCATTAGGTGATTATGCGGTAGCCATTGTTTTTTGTTTTTCTCTGCTGGCACAATTTTAATTAGGTTGCGAATTTATTGTGGATTTTCCTTTCATCTGGACGCACTTTTGGGGCTCCAAATACCCAATTTTGGGAAGCCTTTGTCATGGGCCTTTGGGCGCAACCCATATTTCTTTAGCTTCAGCTTAATTTGCGACCCTTATTGCAGGTTTTCTCTTTTTCCCACACCCCCGTCATGCGAATTCCATTTAAAGTTGAGCTCTGGCAGGGATTAACCTTGAACCTGGTCCTGGCTCTGGCTCTGCTTCTGTAACTACTGCACATGCCGTCATTCCTAATTCTATTTTCAGTTCATTAAGCGGGATTTTCAGCACGTTATTTACGCTGCGCAGTTCCCAGGAATAACTTTGTCGATGCTCGGAATCGTCCTTGCAGTGCTGACAATTTGTCTTCTCTGCAGAGAGATGTGAGGTTTTTGAGAGGAGAAAAATATGTCAGAAATGTACTATTATATATTATATTTTATATAAAAAAAAAAAAAATAGCAATTTTCTGCAGCTGGGGTTAATTTATGGATTTTCTTAATAAATTGATTAGTTTATTAAATCTTTAAGAGACATTAAAATGTTGTTAAATCTTCAGTTGAAATAATGAAAAATTAATCTATTTTTAGAGATAACGCATGCCTTTATATTATAAAATTTTAAAAATCTATAAACGTATCCTTTCTGTTCTTAAATTGAATTTCTTTTAATTTTCATTTATGATAGCATTTTCCATTTTTGATTAAGAAAATGACAGCACTGTGCTCTTAGCCTTAAGTGATGCACGACGTGCTGACATCCCCGCACACGTTCAGGGAGATTCATCTCATTTAACTTTGCCAAGTGGCATTTGTCGGGGAAACGGAATGGCTCCGTGTTGTTCCATGTGTTGCAATTAGTTTGTCTGCTTGCAACTGCAAGTTGTAAGGTCTTTCGTTTATTAAGTCCTTGCTTCACGCCGCCTGACACTCGGGAGGTGTTCGATGGCACGGCAAAGTTTTCCCCACAGATCTACGCAAGGATGTTCTAATGTACTTACCATTGGCAACAGGATAAGCTGTTAGGCAATGGAAATATAAGCTTAATGGAAATGCCGACTGCCGTGGGGAAAGTTTAAGTTTCACAATCACTTCGAGATGAAATTGAACGTATATATTGAATAGATAAGTGTTTATTTGGATTTTGAGGGGTTTTGTGGGGATCTTAACTAAGAAATTTTGCCTTCAAGTATTGCATTGTTATTACCCTGATAAATGAGGATGAAGTGTGTGTATCCTGTTACAAATAATACAAGCTTCTGTGAGGTTTGAAGGACATCAGATTAGGCTACATAATATAATTTCTAATATGGTTATAATGGCCGGCTAATCACAGTATGGATGTTAAATAGACTACCAACTAATTGTTTACTTTGTTGTCGGAATCAAATCTGCCACATAATGAGCTGGGGCCTTCGGATACCCTTTTCCTTTTCCGTTAACATTTACCGAACCCCCAAAATGCCAAGCAAAACACAATATGTAAATTAGTGCGACGAAAAGCAACAGCATGGCCCACGTAATAATTGCCTTTGTGTCGGGCTGGCAGCTTAATGAAATTTTAACAAAGGTAAATGTAACTGGGAGCTTATCTTTTGGTTAATCGAAAACTTCAGAGCCGCCGCCGGGCTCAGAGCAAACTACACGGAGACACGCAGGGCGGCTGGGCCGAAAAGTGGGAGTGGCACCGGGTAGACAAGGCCCAAACACATTTGTCAAATAACAAACACACACAGTGACAGACACACACACAGCCGGTGGCATACGTTCCGTGTTCAATTGTTTGTGCTGACAGCTAAATGGAGGAGGCTCAGCCAAATGGATGCTCCCCGTGCCTCGTGCCTTGTCTCCTTTCTGCCCTGTGCACAGGTAAAAAAATATAACCGTTCACCTGCCATTACAATTATTTTATAGCCATTTTATGGTCCCTGCTCCACTGACACAATTATATCTAAATAAAAACTGGTAGTTAATAAACCAATTAGCTCAGCACTTTGCTTTATAAACAAATTATTACATTAAATTGTAAATAAAATATAAAAGTGTCTCTCTTGTATTTTTATTAATTAATTAATAATTTATTATTCAAATAAAATAAACTCCTTTGAGGGCCAGTATTTTTTCATTGTGCACCTTTGTGCCTTTAGTGCCTTTTAGCCTCCCGCTCACCGCATAACCATTAGCATGGAAACTGTTAAATTGAAATTGTCATTCACATTTCCGATGCTTGAGTTGGCTTTTTGCGCGCGCTCTCGGCTTTCGGGGCCAATCACGGATCGATGGCTTTCACGTCATCGGCCCTGATTTACCTCTGTCACTCCACTTAGTCCTGATTTGACTTAAATCCTAATTATGCCCGCCCGCAATGACCATAATTAGTGCGCAGGAGGTTAGGTGGCGGTGGCGGCTGGCAGGCAACTAAAATCGATGGGGAACCGAAAATAAACACAAATTACACGGCTTTTGATGGAAAGCTGACTGGCCGGGAATTACGGCCGTAGCTGGAGTCCAGATAGAGCCGCAGATAGCTTACTCCACCGAAATGGGCATTTAATTGAGCGTCTTAATAATTCCAATATCGCATCGGTGGCGGTGGCAACGCTAATTGGATTCCTAATTATTCCGCCCCTCAGCCCATCCGCCACTCCGCCGGATATCGCGCGTTGTCAGGGAAACCGAAAAACCTCGGAGGCCTGCAACTCGACCAATTATCGTTAACGTGGCGCTAATGGAGGAGCCTCTCCTCCGGCGGCCAATACGTGCCCCTGGAGATGCATCGCTTCCGCCCCAGGAATAACAATGACCCCTGACCCCTGACCGGTAATTAAAACTCAATTATGGGGCCACAAAGTTGACAAAGTGGCCACGTCAAAGTAGATAAATTTCATTTACAGCCCGAAAGTGCAATCAATGCACTTGAGGAAAGTTCGCTCTTCGCTCGCTCGCTCGCTCGCCTGAAGTTCACACTTGATAAGTCAAAGCGGAGATTGCATCGCCGGCAATTGCACTTTCCCAAAGTTTCCAATCACAAGTTGCCTCAATAATTGAGTGCATCACCAAGTTGCTCGGCGGCAGGACCAAGGTGTTGTACGTATCGGTATGTGTGCGTGTTCGTGTGCGAGGGTCCTGCGGCGAATGCCTGCCGCATTCGCAATGAGGCATTCCCGGAACGTGTCCTTTCAGCAACAAGTACGCAATTCCTGCGTAACCCATCTATAAAGAATTGGCAAAAAAGAGATTATCTGCCAGTGACCGAACAGGGAAATACCTGCAAATACTTCGAGTCCTTATCTAGCCCATCTATAAACAAGTTGAGTTATGGCTTAATCGAGTTACAAATGAAACGGTTGTGTGCGATTTGCCGAGTTAATATTAGTAGTTTCCCTTGGCTAAGTTTGTGCTCAGACATTTTAGTTATAAAAAATAAATGAAGTGAAATTTACTAAATAAGTTTTTTTTTATTATCTTTTTTAATAGAGAAAATAAAGCTTTTAATTTTGTATTATTTAATTTAATTAATGATTAGGTATGCATTTCTTTAATTAAATGTTTATTTAAATATGTAAATTTTAAATATAAAAAGAAATCTCTCTCGCTGTTTGCCAGAGAATCTGTTCAAAATATGTTATAAAATACAAGGAATTATTATTTCAAATGAACCTGGAAATCGGATTACGAGGTCTTAGTGTACTTCATCTCTTGTATACATTCATGAAAGGGTATATAAAGGCCACATTATCAAAGCGGATTTAGTACTCAAGTTATTTATTTTGTTGCTGTTGTTGGCTGCCTTTGGACGACTTCATTTACTTGACGAATGTGGCCGTGCAGGGCGAAGGTCCAACGCTTCTGGCTTCATTAATATTTATAAGTCGGTCTCTCTAGTTGGGGTTTAGCCAGAGCCGTAATAATTCCCCAGACCACGCAATCTGAGCCCAAACCCCTGAAACTCCTTGAAATCAAGCGGCGAAGTGAAGTGGCTGGGAGTGCTTAGGAGCTACTTGGGGCCGCTAAACAATTTCAATTTCAATCTAATCTAAATTACATGATATGCGCACAATTTGAACGCTAATGAGCGAGGAATTTGTGGTAAGATGGCGGCGGCGGTGGCTTCTGTTCAACGCTGCGTATGCGCAACATATTGCGTGTGAATTTTAATTAAAAAGTTTTCTCACTTTCCACCCAAGATAATCTGTAATCCCCGTTCCCGTTGCCTTTCCTGCGAATCTCCTACAGCGAATCGGATGTCCTTTCTGCTGCTGTGGCTGCTCCTGGCGCTCCTGCTGTTGTTGCTTCGATTGCATCGATTTTCTGCTCACTTTGAAAGCCATTTGAAAGGAGCTTAAGCTTGTTTCTGTTATTTGCGCGTACCTTCGGGCGAAACCTGATTCCTTGGCCGCCAAACAGAAGCTGGTTGGGTGAGGAATTCCGAGAGTTATTTCAACTTTTTATAATTACTGTAATGCGATCAGGAAGGGAGCAGGGTTAAGGCGGCTGCTTATTTATAAAAGGTTAAATGCTTGTGTGATATTTAAAAATAAATATTTTTATAAAGGGAATTTGGGTGTTAAAAACACATTCATATTAAACAAATCTATAATTAATTGTATTCTGTATGTGGTATTATTTTATGTATCTCTAAATATAATGATTGTGTTATTTAGAATACCAATTTAATATAATTTTATTAATTTTGGAACTAGTTTAGTTAGCTATTATAATTTTTCAAGGCTCTGAAACCCTGTTCCAGCGCATTCAAACTTCGTTGCACGCCACTCACCCTCTGACCTGCTAAGTTGGTTTTAATTTACACTTAATTACGGACATTGCAGAGGGAAAAGTGCAACAGATTGCCTGGTGGGTGTTCCATTAATTGTTCTTTGTTGTGGTATTCCTGCCCCTCTCTCCTGTTCTCTCCCCTAATAACACGTTACCGAGTTGCGGGCCAGGTTGTTTAACGAGAGAGGACATGTTATTAACTTATGACCGCAACACAGATGGGAAAACGGTGGCTCACGTCACTAGTAGTTGGCCGTTCAAACAAATTGCTTTGTGCTTCGAAAAGTTCCATTAATCGATTATGAGACAGCCAAATAATACATTAGTAATGCAATTAATTAGGACTATTCAGAATTCTCATCGCCCTCGGCACCAGATGATTAACTTCCATGGCGATTGTTTTGCTTTGGTCGCCACCAACCACTTGCTTGATTCTGTTTTTCTGCTTTCTGTTTTGTGCTTTCTGCTTTCGGGTTTCTCTTGCTTTCCTTGCTCTCTCTTCGGTGCTCTCTTACGATTTTTCCACGCAGCCGCAGCAAGTTAGTCCGAAAATAAAGCAGCCGACTTGTGGC
>VNJO01012317.1:0-26590 GCA_008042535.1 Drosophila tani | reverse complement strand
TCTTGCGGCAGGTGATCGTAGGTAGGGTGGGCAATATGCGAGCGCAACAACATCTGTGTCTCCGCAAAAAAATTTTAGTTTTCTCTCTGTTCTTCTGCCTTTTCTCTAAACTTCCGCTTTTCCTCTATCTCCTATCCTTCAGTGAATTTTGGTTATCATATCTTCCGGTTTAGTCTAGCTTTTATTTTTGTCGCAGCACGCTCAATTCTTGTCTTGTTAGTAATGATGTGTAGTCCGTGTCCGAGGTCTGGGTCAGCAAGACCACCACCCCCAAAGCCGACGAGCTAGAGCCGGAAACCTACAGCGTGCCCCAGCAGCTCAGATCCTCCCAAAGCAGACGAACTTGAACGTTACACACTACAGATTTTGAATCAATTTCTCTTCCATATTTTTTATCCAAGTGTCTGAACTGAAGTCAGAGCCACAGCTTAGCCGTCATCGTCGCGGGAAATCTGTGAAGTCAGCCACAATTTTGGCGCCAGTCTGCTGCCCAGCCAGCTGTGCGTGCGGATGCGTGAACGACAAGTGGATGTGACTGTGACCCCAGGACCACATCCACATCCAGCTCCCGCTCCCTCGCCTGCGCCCTTTCGAAGGGGGTGGCAAGTGTAAAAATCATTCCGCCATGCTTCATTTTAATTTACTTGCCTTTTAAATGTATTCAAAGCGCGTGCGGCATGCAGCCAGCTCTAGTTTTAATTTACTTATTGTTGCCGCTTCAATGGCAACCTGGAAGTGGAAATGGCAACCAGAAAGGACTAGAAAAAACACCAGAGTCAGGGCCAGGACCAGGACCAGACTGGCCCCCAAACCCGTCTCCATATGCTGGCTTGGTTGCCTGGTTGGTCCCTGGGTTCCGTAACTTTATTAAATCCAAGTTGATCGAGCTTCCTTTGGGGCTTTGCGCTGGCTGAGTTTTCGATTTGGAAAATGAGGTCACAGTTCGCCAGCCATATGGGAATTGTTCCCGGGCTCGGGCCGTGTTCGGTCTTGGCCTTTGAAGCTCCGTCGCCGCCTCTGTCGAAAGGAGTGACAGGGAGCTCGCTTTTTGTCGCGTTTTGGATTTCAGGAGGACGTAATCTGAATACGGGGCGGATACGCATTATTGATGCGTTGCCAGGCCACGCGCGCCCTCAAGTATGCAACTATAATGGCGGCGGCGGGGGCTTAGGATGCCCGCAAAACAAGCAAGTTCCATTAGCCTCGCCGCCGCAGCATATTGACTCTTGAAGCTGAAGCTGAAGCTGAAGCCGGAGCCGGGGATTAGACGGAATGTTCCCTGGGCTAATGATATACAACCGCGCGGCGGCGACGGCGGCTGAACTGAAATTATAAAGTGCGCAGCAGCCACTACAATTAATTTGGGGAGCATTGCAGGATGGCACGCAATCCCTGGCCAAGCTCCGACCTCGCCTAGTTGATTTTTAAGCCAGCTTAAGTCGCGCTGAGCAGGCTGCAGGAGTCCCACTCAAGCGCTTGGAGGACGAGGCTGTTACCTAGCAGCTTGCACAGCATTTGCAAATTAGCCTGGGCTTCCACACTCTCGTCTCGAGAGTCAAGATCCCAGATTCGTGACTCGTGTGATTCGGGTTTCGAGTGGAGAGGAGGGATGGGACTCCCGAAAAGCACACCGGAGGAGCAGCCACAGAGGCTGCCGAAAGGGGAGCTGTGGGCCCTAAGAAAGCCAAACAATTAGCCGAAGTGGCTTAGCAGCGGGCGCCTGATTGAAATTAAGTGCAATTCGAACGCCGACACGAACTGTGTGCAATAAAAGCAATTTACCTAAAGCCCCCAATAGAGTGGCCCGGCATATCTGTTCCCCTGTCCACGTCCCTGCTCCCGACCAAGTGCTCTTTCAATTGGTTGACGCTGCCAGCTGCTTGGGCTCCTTTGAGCTCGCCTCCTGCGTGTCACCATACGTGTGCCTCAGTGTGGGCACTGTTAAAAAAATGGATTTTCTTTGCAACAATATAAGTATGCTTCCCAAAAAAATTATTGTTATTATCTTTAGTTATATATTTATATGACATTTTTTATGTTGTAAAATATTATATTTTGGTCTTACAAGAAGCACTTAAGACCATATATCTTTAATAATTTATATCTTAACATTGTTTTACACAGAAAACCCAAAGGATATCCAATCAACGCTGAGTTTACCTTCTAAAAACTTAGGATTCTTTATTCATAATGTTATTTTTAAGCCAGAAATCCCTCTATAATATTGTATTTTTCTAAAAAATATGTTAATAAGTAACTGAAAAAGTGAGAAAAGACTTTATAGCTGATCTTTGACAAGTTATTTGTGAATTCTCTGACATAAAAGAGTTTTTTCTCGTTAAAAAATCAAAAATATTAAAAATAATGGAAAATGAAGACTAATTTCTATTAAAGAGTTTGAAAGCAAAGAATCCTTAGACCAGGATATGTACCTGTATTTTCATAGATCTACTTATCAAATTAAAAGTAAATGGATGTTTTAAAATCAAGGAATCCTTAGTCCAGGGTACATAGCTGTACATGCCTAGCATGCCTAGGTGTAAATAGAAGGAAATTAAATATTATCATTACCTTTACTAATTTATTCAGGGAAACTACCTGTCCTAGTACCTTATGGATATTTACCCAATTGTAAAATATTTAATCTTTCAAATAAACCCTTTGTTTTCTTCCAGTGCCGATGTATTTGAAGCTCCATCCGGGGCGGTGGGAATCCGAGGGGTTTTGTTTGTCTGAGACCGGCATTAGCGCAGCAGGTTGCCAATGTTGCCCATTGTTCCTTTTTACGCTCTCGGCCCTCCTCTCGTATTTATTTTGTATTGCCATTATTTTTTCGACGCTCGCTGCCCGCCTTTGTCCCGTGGCAACATAATTGATTTGTGTCCCGCTCTCAAACGATTTCCACACAGTCCTCATCCTGTGCTGTTGCAGGAAACTTAAATGTATCCCCCGGTAAATGGTGAATGTAGCTACATGTGGATGGACAGACAGACGGACGGAGGGACACATATACAAATCATGGTCGGCACAAATATTTCACATCGATTTGTAACTGCTCCTGCTGCTGCTGGTATGTATTTTCCGGCATTTGTCACCTTTTGAGCTCTCCTGGCTCCCGGGTTTGTTTTGTGATTAATCTCAATTTGCCTGATGCCGCATCTTCAGCTCGGAATCCGGATTGGTTGTTTACACGACGACGACAACGACGGGGTCTGAGGAGGAGAAGTGGGTGTGGATTTCACTTCCAAGAAGCGAAAACATTTGATGTAATTCAAACTTGAACATGGGGAACGCGGAGAGAGAGCTCTGCGGGTGAAAATATCAAAGATTCTGGAGGGGCTGAGGTGCGCCTACAATCCTTTCACAGAAACAAACAAAGCGGGGGGCGTGGCCAACACCTATTGTTTCGGACAAAAGCCAACTTAAATTGCATATTCCATGGGAGCTCTGCTGGATTTTTCTCTCCAAACAAAACTATGGAAATCCCATGCACGTGTGTGCGCCGTGGCCGCCGCTTCAATAGGAATCTCTCTCATCTTTTGTGTCGCCGAGATTTATTATAACAAACATCAAGGGTGGCCACTGGCCATGGAGTGGGACTGGGAGTGGGAGCGGGAGTAGCATCTGTCCTGGCAGCATGTAAGATTATAAGTTAATTATACGCTTTGTTGTTTGTTTGGTAACTTAAAACGCAAAAGGGCCAAAGCGGGCAAGTGGGCAAGTGGCCGAAAGTGATTATGGCCAGTGTCGCAACTTGGACCAAAGGCGCCTCCGTCAGCGATGACAGAGTAAGTTGGCGGCGACGGCGGTGGCAGCGATAATGAGCGTTATGGCAACGCCCGTGGCCAAAGGAAAAGGACTCAGGACTCTCCGGTGACAGCAGCTGTTCGGCCAGTGATAAAATCCTGCGACCTCGCCTGCCCACCAGGACAGCAGCGAATTCCAGCAAATGAAAGCGAATCTAGTTATGCAATCAAATTGTGTAATTACAGACACGTAACATGGCATAATATATATTACGTATTTAAATAGATGCATTAATTCTTTGTTTGAAAGATGACTGATATATATCGATGGTAAAAAAAGAGGGAAAACATTTAAGGAAAATACTAGCAGAATTAGCTGCCTCAAAAAAAACATTTAAAATATCACTCATCCGCCTTGTTGGCCAGCTAAAAAAGACTTTCACTTCTCTAAATTCCACACCAAAATACCTTTTGAAACAAAAAGAAAACAATGAGCAACATTAGCCGCAACCTCAACAAAACAGAGCAGACAAAGCATAATGTTGTTGATGTTTTTGCGCAAATTTAACCAATCCAGTTATGCAGAATTATGCATTTTATTAAGCATACAAATAATGTTTTTTCGCTGGTTTGACTTTTTAATTACAGCTCATATAAGCGTAATACGCTTTTGCTTTTCCAGAACTCGGACGCCAGCCGCAGGCGAAAGTTTAAAAACCAAAACTCACACACACACTCGCCAGGTATAAGCAAAAGTTCTTTGTTTTCACCCCCGCGAGCAGGTGTGAGTGTGTTGTCCTGGGGGTGGCATTAAAGCTATGCGAAAGTCACACACATGGTGGACGAGGCGGAGGATGCCATTTACGTTTCCTAGGAAAGTCGTAAATGCGTACAAACGAAACAAGCCAGAACTGTCGTTCGGTTCGCAGTCCCCGGCCAAGCCAAACAATACAATTTGTTACCAATTAAATGACTGCATTACATAATAATAACAATAACCGTAAGGGGCAACAACAACAATGGCAGCCACCTTCGCAATATGTCCCTTACAGCGAGAAAAAAGAGCTAGGAATTTTTCACAATTTATAATAGGGATTATTCTGGGAAAAAAAAGAGTCTTTACTGACTTCTTTGAAATAAGTATTCCTGGAGTCACCTCAAGATTTTTACAACTAAGCTAAGGAAAAGCTTGAGTGAAAATAGTTCTAGGAACTTCGAGGCTTTACTCTTTATTTTAAGACATCTTGGATCTCTTCAGTGCTCTGTGTTGGTAGCCCTGCTTTTGAAATATCTCAAAGCTTTTGCTCTATTTTATTATTTAACCCAGTTTATTAAATCTCAAAAGACTTAAATATCATCTAATAACTAATAACTATAAAATTAATAGTTAATTTAAACTTTTTATGCTTTTTTTCCACTTTTAGCAGAGAAACAAAGCATGCTTTCCGATGAGCTTCTGTTGATTCTGAGCTCCTCGGTGCCCTATGTGGCCACCCCTGTTTTTTTGACATATATAATTATAACAATAAAAGAAAACTCTTTAAACTCGTTCATACGCTTCTAATAATTATGGTATTTTATTTTGTAATTTCCACTTTTAGTAGAGAGACAAAGTGTACTTTTCCCTGGCCATTCTTTGATCTGTTGTCTCTATGCTCCTGGTTGCTATGTGTGGGCATCTTGACGTAAATTCAGTAATAAAAATAAATTTAATGGTAGAATTAAGTTCTTTAAGCTCGACAAACTATTAGCAAGCTTTTTTTATTCTACTTTTAGCAGAGCGGCAAAGCATGCTCTACCCTGAACCTAAGTTACCTTGCTGCTCCGCGGTGCTCTGTGTGGGCACCCCTGACTCATCTGTAACTCATCTGATCACAAAAAATAAACCCTAATTTCTCTCTGTGGATCAGCACAAACACACACATGACATGACAATATTCCGCTGGCGTCAACGAAGCCAAGCAAATATGTGCTTTCGCCATGTGCTCACTGTGTGTATGTGTGTGTGTGTCAGCATCCGGCGTGTATTGGTTGTCAAAGTAACGGGAATCAATAGCTTGGCAGAGGAGCAGGGGGCGGGAGCAGGCGGGGGCCGGATGTCTTTATTAGGCGGCAAAGAGCGACAAGAAAAACAAATTTGTATTACTTCATTATGGTCATGCTTTTGATTTGACTTTTTTCCCTCATGCCCAGGCAGCCCCACTTCCCTTTCTGCCCCCGCTCCGGCCTGGGCTCCCTTTGATTCCATAATTTGCCAAGGAATTTCCATAAATTGAATTTTTTCCCAAATTATATAGCCCTAATGGAACACAGGGAAGTCGAGAAGGGCAACTCGCAACGCAAGCAATTAAAAATGAAACTCATCTGGTGCCGTTATTTTTTTTGTATCAAAATATATATAAATGTTTATTAGAATCCCGTACATGCATACATCCTATACGGACATATAGCTATATATATATATATATTCACGTTTAGTTATCCTCAATAATTATTATAATTATTGTAGCCGTGTGTGTGTGGGCGTGTGTAGGTGTGTGTCTCGGTCAATTTAAGCCAATCAAAATGGCAAACAGATTTGCATTTACAGTAATCGATAGTCCATGCACTCGAATGTGTGCATGTTTATGCATGCTCGCATTTAAATATACAGTAGGTTCGCTTATTTGTTGAATATATTAATTAACTTCGATTTGCTTGCACAATTATTCATTTATTTGGTTTAGCTGGAATTCCATTTTTATTTAATTTCAGCTCATTTACTTACTCCTGTGTGGTTGTGTGGCTGTGTGTGTGGTTGCGGTAATAAAAAAATGAAAATAAAACAAAAATTGCGTATCTTTGGCATTTTTTTATTCAAAATAAATTGATACCGTTCATGTTTGTTGTTTGTGGTTGTTATTGCTGTTGTTTTGCGCTATTACAAAGTACAAAATGTAAATAATTCAGCGGTTGAGCTTAGGCAAATTACACAAATTAGTTAATTATACTTAGTTTAATAGGCAATTACGTAACACTTGCGTATACGTTTTTACACGACAAAAAATCTGCGTTTGCATTTGCGTAAAGTAATTCTTCAGTAATTCTCCTCGGGCAATTATTGCTCTTGTGTATTTTCCTTCTTTTTGGGGCCTGGACTTGCTACTACAACTCACTAGGGTTTACTCCAAGGGGGGACGGGCGTAGTCAAGTGTAGTAAGTACCGACCTACAGCTAGCAGCTAAAAACTAATGGTAATTGGTAAAAATTTCATGTAGAATAATCCAAAGGGAGCGTGTAAAAATCATTTAAAACTAGGTCTCTACTTTAAGTAATCCATTTTTCGTATAAATATTTGTGTGAGTGTTTTGTGTTTGGTGGATATGGTTTTTTGTTGGTTTGTTTGTTTGTTTCTGTGGGAAGCACTTGTGGGCAATTAGGAATTGATTGTTGTTCTTGTATTTAAATGGGCTAATACCGATCCGATTGGGTCGTAACGTAACTAGACTATTGGCAGCTCTATTGTGGGTCTGATTGCTTCTTAGAAACTAAACATAATCAAAGCTCCCTGTCCTTTGTCCCTCCTCATGCGATTGTCAAAAACAGAAGTAAAATGGCAAACCAACCTGCAGCCAAGTACCTCGACTTGACGCGGTGGTTCCCTGCGTATCCTTTGTTCGAAATTTCCTCAAAAAACTTGCAAACAATTCAGCTTAAACTTAGAATCAAGCAGAAAGTCCTGCAGCACTAAAACCCGGACAAAGGACATTCCTCGCTCTCAACTTAATTAGTACAAATAGTTTTAAATGCTATGCTTTAAATGGGCTCGTGTGTGTGTTTGTGTGTTTTGTGTGTGCTTTTCAAGCTCCTAAATGCTTGCTAACTCCTTTTCTGATGTGTTTTGTGTGTTCTCGCGTGGTATACAAATATTTATATTTATATATATAAATTAAGAGTACATACTAAATAAATAATATGCAGCATAGTTCATCATCGTTTTGTCGTGTCTCGGATAAGCTTAGGGTGTGTGTTAATTGATTGTTTTTCTCTCCGTTCCTTCCGGGCTAATACAAAAACGTTGTCCGGCATTGAAAAAACTCCATTGGCGAATACTGGGTTTCCCTTTCCCTTTCAATTCGAGTACAATGTCCCAAGAAACCAATTTGCACTTGGATATATACAAAAAAGTTTGCTTAGTTGCATATAACTTGTGCCGAATCGGTTAAATATATATATATGTATATATATCTATATATAGATTGTGTGGTTAATACGATGCGATTGTTATTATTGTTGCTGTTTCTTCTCGTTACTCGTTCTTCCTTACTCGTTACTCGTTACTCGTTCTCCCTTTTACTTGACACTGAAATATAGATTTATGGCGACACATATGGCGGTGGCTTGCGGTAGGAGGGCGTGGCCGGTGACTTCCCTCGCACCTCCCGGCCGCCCACGACAACAGATGGCGGCGGCACATAGTCGTCCACATCGTTGTCGCCTGAAAGTCCAGGAAGAATTAATCTCTGGAGGAGTATGTGGCTGTGAGTACCTACCATTCATGTTTGAGGTATTGTAGGACGGTGGCAGCAGCGGCGGCTTCTCGTCTTTGAGTATGACGGGGCTCTTGTTGCCGATCTCGGGCTTCTCCTCGTACTCGTCCTGGAAGATGACGGGTATGCCCTTGGCACGGAAGGATTTGCGCTCCTCTTCGTCGCCTGGAAAGCATATATAGAGAGATATGAGTCCGAGTTAAATTAAAGGTGTAAACAGTTGGTATAATGTTATCGATAATAGTCCTAACGCATAGAATTAAGCTAGATTTTTACGAAAAGAACGATCGACACGTTTCGGATCAAGAAAAAGAAAAAAGTTATTAAAATAAAAGCCTTCCGCCGTTATTATTTTGAACTAAAAGCCTGGGAGTTTACAAATGAAATCTTTTGGGCTTACCCAGTTCCATTTTGCCGCTCTTGTGGCGACGCCTGTGCAGGCAGCAGGCTATGATGGAGGCCACTATAATCATCACGATAATAATCACGCCAGGCAGCACAATGTTGGCCAAGTACTCGTCGCTAAAAGTAGACTTTGAGCTGGGCTCCTCGGGGCGCGAGGGAACATACTCATTGTGGTGGATGTCTATGATCTCGGGATCTGAAAGAAAAGAGTAAACTCAGAGGAAGTTCTTCAAGAGGAACTAAGAAGTGCTTACGATGACAATTGGTGCCCGGCACCGCCGAAAAGTTTGTTAGATTCAACTCCGGACCCAGAGCCCGCTTCACAGCCTCCTTCAGGCTCATGTCGCTGTTCAGGTAGACGCTCCTAGTGGCTACCAACTCCTTCTCCGGACACCGGTTGTGTGACTTGTACAACGACGTGTTGTAGAAGTTCACAATCGTCCCGTCCGAGTCGTGGTGCATGTTTATGGAACGTATCTGTATCTGATTGGTGTTGGCATCGCCATGCAGCTTGGCCACACGCTCCACGAACTTTCGCTGCAGCTCGGCGTTGAAGTTCTCGTGCCTGATGGCCAGGTAGGCCTTGAAGTAGCCCGCAAACTCCTTCTTGGGGGCATGATTCACCACCACAACCAAAGCATCGTGGGCGCTCAGGCCGCCGCTGTCCTCGGCCACCAGCAGGTACTCCTCGGAGCCGATGTCGCCGCCCTTGGGAATGCCGTAAAACTCCTCGTTCTTCGAGTCGAACTGCAGCCAGTGGCGCGTGCCCAGCTCCTTGTGGTCCTTGGTCTTCAGCGTGAGCGTCAGTTGATTGTCATTCGCATCGTAGAAGGTGTCCGCGGGCACCTTGAACACCAGCAGCTGTCCCACACTGGCATTGACGCGATCCACCTGATTCCGCGGCATGGGCGGCACATTCTTGGCCATGTGCTGGGTCGGTTTTACCCTCGTTAGGTCCTTCTGGCAGGATCCTATAAGCTGTCCAGTGATGGACTTGATTCCCAGGGTTGGCTCCACCAAGTCACTCAATCGCTGGGCATCCAGCCGCGCGATAATGTCCTGCAGCTCCTTTTCGGGACACTCGCTGGTGGGCAGCGTCTCGTTGAAGTACACAAAGGTGGCGCTGTGCGGATCCTGCGCCGTCTGGCGGATGTCGCGCACCACCAAGGCCGCGTTGCTGGAGTCATCCAGGGTCCTGGCCACGGCATTGATCAGCTTCAGCTGCCAGTCGATGTTGTGGCCGTGCTGCTTCTCGTTGATCCTTACGACGATGCTTATTTCGTGGTTGATTGTACGCACTGCCCGATGCTGCTGCACACTAATCTCCACGGTCTCCGTGACGCTGGCATTGCCCGAGTCCGTGGCCGAGAGGCGGTACTGCCAACGGGACACGGCATCGTCGAGGGGTCTGTGAAGTTAGAGTTGAATTAGATGTCGGAGTGAGTGCACTCCCTTCTACTTACAGCCCATACAGCTCCTGCTTGTCGGCATTGAACTGCAGCCAGGATGTGGCCTTCAGCTCATGGCCATCCTTATCGGTGAGAGCCAGCCTTAGATTACCCTGATCCTCGGCATCCACAAAGGTATCGGGCAGCACATGGAAGTTGAAGGCCTTGCCCGAGGTCACCGCCAGCTTCTGCAGGCGCGTCTTAATAATCGGCGGGCTATTCTCCTCCGTCTGCGGTTCCACATAGTCCGGGGAGACGAAGCTTCCGCTGCTACTCGACTCCGGTGTGGCCGCTGTGGTCGAGGCCACCGAGGAAGTGGGCGTGGCCGGTGTGGACAGCTAAAAACAATAGGGATTTGAATGCTTTCCGAGCGTTGCCGGGGTAATAAGGCTATGGTTACCTCGTTATTGACCAATCCGGCGCTGCTGCTGGAGTTGCTCGTGTTGCTGTCGGCCTCTCCGTCCTGGGAATTACAGGGAAATCATTAACAGTGAGATGGCTAATTGGCGACAGATGGCTCTGGCTAAGTGTCATGCTGCAAAGTCATCGGCTAAGGAGAGGCAGGCAGAGATTGGGTGGTTGGGTGTGTGTTGTTAGGGTGTTAGTGTTAGCACAACAAATACGGATACGGATACGATGCGAGAGTGGACATGCAATTACCAAGGGACCTCATGCAGGAGGAGGAGGCAGCAGCACTGCTTGTTCGCTAATTGCCTGCCCTTATGTACATGCTAAGTGCATTTGGCTGGAAAGCAATTTCCCCTAATTGGATTCGGGAAAATACGTAATCGGTGAGACACAATCGGAGCCGGAGGTTTCGAGGGGTTCTAGTTTTGGTTTTGGTTTTTGGAGAGAGAGAGAGGTGCAAATCTAGGTATGTGGCGCTTAGCGAGATTTCACCTTCGAGCTAATCGTGCGGTGCGTGGTGGACTCGACATGAAACTCGCTTTCGCTCTCGCTTGTTGCTTCTGCTGCTGCTGACGTGGCGGCGGTTGCTGCAGCTGCTCCTTCTACTGTGGCGGCAGTTGGCGTGGCTGCTGCTACTGCGGCTCCTGCCATGCCCTCCAAATCCTCAAGGGGCAGCAGGGTGCTCAGCTCAGGCACAGCGAACTCGTTAAGCATGGTATTTGGCTGCTTTTGTTGGTGTTTAATTGGGTAACAGATATAAGTGGGTGCTCTTATTTGAGGAGGGGAAATGGCGGGGTGGAAAGCGGGCCACTGAGTCCCTAGGCTACTTATAATCAAAGACCGTATAACCTTCATATATTTGTATTGCAATATGCAAGCCATTTTTCTGCTGCTTGAGAGCATAAAAATATAAAATATATAAAATATATAAATAAATAAATAAATAAATAAAGATGTTATTATATTTTTTATTTTCACGCTTCCAACTTTGTGCTTTATCGTAGCCAGCTAAAAAATGGCTAACATATTACAATACAAATATATGAAGGTTATCTGGTAATTAAAAGGTTCTTTGCTCTAACGTCCTTCTTACTCGTTACAAGTACGCTTTGTTATATTAAATACATCTAATGTTAACTCTTAAGGTTTATAGTTTTCTACACTCTCAGGATTTATATACACCTAAGCTGCCTTTACAAAAATAACTTTAAGTATATGTACACACTTATCTTTACAAACTATTTATCTAACATTTATGTCTCTGCCAAACTCCACTAAAAGTCTCTTACAAACATTCTGTGGAGTCCGGAGCTGGCTTTTTACGAGAGTTGCTACATTTACACAGGACAAAAGCCAATAAAAAACACAATATCAATATACAGAATATATACACAGAGTCGGAGATATAAAGCTAAGCTAACTCCTGAGGTGAGAGAACGTTTTACATGTGACAACGACAGACAGGAGACAGGAGACAAGGACACACACACAAAGAGACAGAGAGGGAGAGAAGGAGGCGGAAGGACACTCGTTCGTACACTCACACACACAGACACACACAGAAGCGACATCATTACCTTTGGCGATTCAGACAGTGTCGTGGTTGTTGTTGTTGCTGTTGATGTTGCTGATGTTGTAGTTGCGATTGTTGCTGTTGTGCTTGTTGATGTAGTTGTTGTTGTAGGTTGAGTGGCTTGGGATGGAGATGTGGATGGGGATGGGGATGCAGATGATGATGGGACGAAGGGAGATGTAGGCGGAGATGGGGATGAGGATGATGCAGCAGCAGCAGCTGAGGAGGTTGTTTGGCTGTCTAGCTCTGTGGGCGTGGCTGTGGGTGAGGAGGAGGAGGAGGACAAAGCCTCGCCAGCAGCTATGGACGACGACGACGACGACACCGAAGAGGTGGCATCATAGGGCGAGAAGGGCTGCCTGTGCTCTGTTTCAACCGAGGCAGGCGCCAGCGTGGGCTGCTCCACATCTAGAGCGGCCGCGTCCACCTGATTGGCATTCTCTGGGTCCAAGTAACTGGGCTTTACCATGTCCGTTGTCGTGGCTGCCCTGCTGGTGGTCTCCTCCGGCGACGGCAACTCCACGGCCAGCGGCACGCCCAACTGCTGCAGCTCCACATCCTCCTCGTCCTCGCCGTCCTCGGCAACGCCCAGCACGGGCAGCTCCTTGATATTCTTTGTGTTTTCGATGGTCTTGCTGATCACGGACTCCAGCTTGGACACGCTCTCCTCGATCTCCTCCTGGACATTCGGCACCAAGGGCACCGCCGACGAGGAGACGGCCTCGGGCGATACCTCCGACTTTTGGGGTTAGTTGGTTGGTGGAATGAGTCGAGTTCGAGTCGATTTCGAGGGGGGTTTACACACATATTACACAATGTTTTTCGGTTGATTACATTAACACAATGAGGATCGATCGATTGATCGATGCCGATCGATATACAGAGACAGGGGGGGGGTGAGAGAACGGAGGGAAGATAGCAAAAAGAGAAGAGAAAATACGTAAACACCGTATGATGAATTATAGTTATATATTGTCTTGAATGGGGGGTTGTGGCTGTGTGTGTTGTTCCTTTTAAATGCATGTGTGGAATGTGGTGTTGGTGGTGTGTGTGGCATGTTATATATGGTATAGATATAGTATAATATCCAATTTGCGGTTATTAACAAAGTGCAGTAAACAAACAGAGAACCAAAGGCCTTTCCGGAAATCAAAAACGATAACGGCGCGCGATCTAGACGCGCGATCCATACAGATCCATACACAGGTAATACATACAGATGTCAGCATGTGTGGTTAACCAACAAGTATGAACCGCAGGTATTTCTCATTTAAACGTATGTATCAGATAAAGAAAAACACCCAGAGAAGAACCGAAACAAATATATATATATATGGTGGAGTAACTGAATGGAAGGGAACATCACTCACCGCTCCATGATGATGGCGATGCGCATGCGTGGTCACCGCCGGCACTTCCGTACTGGGCTCCCTAAATATATATAATATATAAAGTATTAGTGATCAATTCAGCCTAAAAGAGTGACTAAAACACTTACGAAACTTCCTCTTCGTCATCCCCGTAGTCGTAGTCATCCTCGTCGGCTCCAGAGCCCTCAGACTGGCGTCGTTTGCGGTTCGATCTGGGGATTTGAAGGAACGATTGGCGTTATCTATATGCTCAAGGGAGTTGTTAGCCTTTAATTGCTTTATTTTTAAAGATATTTATGTTTCCGGTAGGGTAAATATCAAGAAAATGTTGTTATCATTAATATAATTACATTTAAACCCTTTATTTTTTCAAAGGAACTGAAATAAACTCTTATATTTCCAATTAAAGTTAATCTTCTTAACATTTTCATAACAATAATCGACAATTTCAGGAACCTTTTCATTTTAAGCTCTATTTTCGACTAATAAAAGCATTAATCGCTTCTATTTAAAAATAATTAAATACTTTAAATAAAATGAACTGATATTAACTATTTTTCCACAATTAAAAACATACTTAAAACTTTTATTCAATTAAATAGAATCAAAACTTCGATCACAACTCTCAGAGAAGTTCTTTCTTAATCTATATTAAATCTTTCCCTCACCTCGACTTCAATTCCTTTCGCCAAATAAACCAAAGTCCAAAGTTCTCCTCCGTCAAAGCACCAATAGTGCCGTCCTTCACCTGGTGGGCAATCTGCTTGGCAATCGGTTCGCCCATCACAAAATAGCTGGGACCACAGCCGATCTGCAAGATAAAAACCATTTCAATTAAAATTTATTTATTTATCTAATTATAAACTAAGATACAGGATAAGTATCAGCCATAGCTGCTGTGGCTTTCGGCTGCCCATTAAAATTATATTAATATAAGCGAAAAGAATGCAAATACAAACCATGAAACTGGCGCGTCCTAGACGACGATTCAGGGTCTCGATACTCTTGTTGCCCTTGCCGCCCTTGCGCATGGCCAGCTTGTGCATGATCCTCAGCTCACGCTTCGACACCGAGTCCAGGGAAATGAATTCCTAAACAGGGAACATTTTAGACATTTTTTTAAAGGGCTCAGCATTGGCAGACTTACCTTTGGGATGGCAAAGAACTTGGCCAACTTGGCCTGGACATGGGCTCGCTTGGTGGCCGTCAGCTCGCTCCAGTCGTGCTTCTTCAACAGCAGCGAGAGCACGATTTCGCTGTGTGTATTTTGGCAGCTCATTAATTCCGTGACATACGGATCCTGCTTGTAGGCGGGCACATCCTTGGGCTCAATGACGGGAACCTAGAAGAAGGGATTTGGGAAATGATTAAAAGGTGGGCATAAAGGTCTTAATACAAAGCGAAAACCATTAGTTTTTGGTCTGTAAATATATATTGCTTTGCTAGATAAATAAATCCCAAATTAAATTTCTAAGTTTGTAAAATAAAAATCTTTTTTTTAGGGTTTCCTGTCTGTCTATATATTTTAAAATTCATTTCCGAGAATACAATACAATTTATGGCCCATTTAAAAGCCTTTTATTATGTTTATTTCAGTACTTGAAACCTATTTGGCGCTGGTTTCCTCTAGAAAACAATGCAAAAACAATATATAAATAGATTTAGGGAAAATCATGCCTGCTCGCCAAGCATTAACTTATCGCGGCGGCAATCTAATCTCTGTACAAATGAAAAATTCCATGCATCATCAATCAAAAAATGACCAGACGCAGGCTGACCCAACTGGGAGATCTGATTACTCACCTGGGAGTCGTTCACATTGAAGTCCCGCTCGGCGAGCACCAGGGCTGTGATGGCCAGCAGGAGCAGGAGCACCGTCAGGTTCTCTAGGCACCGTGGCAGTCTCATGTTCGACACGAACGTTGCCCGATATGTGTCAGTTTTTAATATGAATGCGGCGGCGTAAAGAATGCAGTTTCGGTTTCAGTCGAAACGAAATCCAATGCGGCGGCAGTCGTGGGCTTTGGTTGAGTTTCCCTCCTGGGTTTTCGCTTTCGTTTTTGGAGTTACACAGGCAGAGAGAGAGAGAGAGGCACAGAAGAGAAAGGGGATATGGCTGTGGCAGCGTCTGGCAGCGTTTACATCATCTGCTTCGTTAGCAGCGCCTTCGTTGTCGTCATCGCCTTCACCATCTGCAAGTAGTGGAAATTGTGGGAATTATTAAACATATTTTATGGCACAAGGTCCCAGGGGGAGGGGTATGTCATGATATGGCCTATGCTAATTAATTGTAGCCCGAGTTCGGTGACCCAAACCCCAATTCGAGCTGGGCGCGCTTCGAACCGTTTGTGTTTATGTTTGCTGCAACTTTTTCTCTTCTCCAAGCAGTAATTAACATAAACAACTGTTAAGTGTTGTTGTTTTTCCTGTATTTGGGGGGAAAATTAACGCTTGATTAACGTGATGCACATGATCTTTTTGGTAATTGGAGAGAGACACCGACCGACACCCAAGCCGCACGATGGAAATTGGGAAAGTCCCAGCCAAAAGGGGCTCTCAATTAAGACTGATAAATGAAAGAGAAAACTTGGCTAGACAATTGCCATTTGATTATGAATTATTTAGTCTAATTTTGGGGTCTTAATTGCTTGTTTATTTGAATTAATAATGATACAATTAGAGCCTCTTTCCCATTGCCCAATCACCCTTTCAATTACCGAGACAGAACAATGCACTCAATGCCGCTGAGAACTGAATGAACATCGATTTTGAATCAGCCGAGCTGCCCCTTTCATCTGGGACCAGACCACTTCACCGAGAATAATTCCCATAAATTTGTTAATCCCTCATTGGGCATTATATGGCATCCCCACATTTTCCCCAGCTCGGGAAAAGGCTTATCATCGCCGCTGCGTTGCTATTTATAGCTCCAGCCACTCCCCAAATAACTCCCCGATAATCATTCAACGCGGGCATTATCGCCTGAACATCGCCAACCCTTGTCCGTCGGTCAAATGAGCCGGAGAGCTGTGAGTGTCGGGGGACAGAGAAATTGGAGCACAATTGCACAAGTTGCAGCATTCCGGGGCCGAATGGGGTTAACGTTTGTGACTTGCAATAAAAAAAGAAAAAAGCGCGCGCAGAGGGAAATGAAGCGCATGGGAATGCCTTTAATTGAGACATTAAATGTGCGACAAAGCAGCAACCAGAGGGATGGAAATCGATATCAAAGGAATGCCTTCTTCTGCGGAAATTCCATCACATGGAACAGACGGAGGCGATAGGAGTTATTGAATGCCATAAATAATGGAAAATATAATTGCTTATGCATGCGCAACTAAAATATCATTTGTTTTTCCATCGCCTGTATCTGTATTTATTTGTTATTTGTTGTTATTTGTGAGCTGCCTGCTTTCTAGTTAAATTTAATTGAAGACCTCCGTCGTCTCCGTGGAGACCCAGCTGGAATAGCAAATGAGAAATGGGAAAAGGAGGCGACGGAGCCCAAGTGTCAGGCCACCGATATGTGCCGGCGTATATGAACTTAAAATGCAGCCAAGCATGCCGGGGCCATCAGTCGTTCGTTATACCCCATGAACACCTCACACCCCAACCCCAGCCCCAGCCCCTTCCTTTTTCCTTGCTCTTTGGCATGAATGAGAATGAGAATGAGGCTCGGACCGACCAGTATGCGTATTTGTTGGCTATGCAAATGAATTAGCATTGCGCCAAATGCAAAAAACCAAAGAGCCAGAGACAGAGGCAGGGCCCGAGTGGGTGCCGGGAGAAATGAGAGAACATAACTTAGCAGGCAGAGCACAAAACAAGTTTTTCTGTTCTGCCTCTGAATGCATCGGGACCACACCACAGCTGGCTCCGGAGGGGAGTCATTGGAGTCATGGAGCCATGGAGCCATGGTGGTTCACTGGTGCCGCCTCTCCTCTGCTGGGGTTGAGGGTCAGCTCATAAATTGAGCCGACACAAAGGCAAACTAATAAAGGTACAAGAACAATATAGAAAACCGCCACGATGATGAGTAGATGAGCTTGGTGGTTAGGCTGCACTGAGCCAACAAAGGTTGCATCATTAAAAAATTACAAAAATCGAACACAATTAGATAATGGGTTATTATTAACAAAAACCTTATCTTGCTTTGAATTCAGCCTTAGGCCATAAATCAAGATTGTTTTAATCTGGAAATGTACATCATAAAATATAATTGAACATTGTCGTTAAAGAAATGAATCAATTGAACGCTAAAACTATGCAAACTGAATGAATTTTAAATAATTATTATTCTAGAAGTGTAATTCTGAAGGAGTTCCAGAATAAATAATGGCAAGTAACTAAGAAAAGAGGGTTTTAATGACATTTAAAAACTCTTAAGAGAGGTTCGATCTTTCTTTTGATATTTATTATAGAAACCATATGTCTGCAAGCTCTATAAAAATGTTTAACTTCAGAAAAGACAATCTTAGGACTGTTATTTCCTGATTCCCCTATTAACTACATTTAAAACTCGTTCTAACCCATCTCCATAATATATTCTCCGGTAAGAAAACCCTTTCTTCCAGTGCGATGCCACTTCGCCCACGCATTGAGGGCTTTTCAAGTGGGCCGCCTATATATATAGCCTTTCATAGTCGCAGTCCCAGTCCCAGTCGCAGTATTAATGTGATTAGAGAGAGGCCTACATTTAGAGCCGGCAGCACTTTGCGGTGCCTTCGCCTATCTCTGCGCCACTCATTTCGCCTCTTCCCGCGGGCAATTAATTATCTCAGAGGTTGCCCCCAGCTCGGTTCAGTTCAATTAGCCTTGGTTAACACACACACACAGGCACAACATTGGGCCGTTAAATACACACAAGGTGGCTCCGGCACCAGCTCCAGCTCCATCTCCGTCTCCATCTCCTCCGTTTTCTGCTTTCCCGACTACGTGACACAAAAGATGTTGATTCTGCAGCGGCGGCAGTTGCAACAAAGAAATTCTTTCATCGCAGAATGCAGCGACCGCATAAACAAATTTATTTTCATTTTCACTGCACCCAGACTGGCAGAGATATACGGGAGTATATGTATCCGGCTTGCATGTATTTATTTGCCGATCCAAACTTCTTTTTTTATACATTTTTTTGGCACTGAAGCCGAACAAGAACTTTCCGCTGCCGAGGCGTGACTCGAATGCAAAATGTTGGTGGATACATAAAAAGTTTGCCAGTTTGCCAGTCACTTAATTTACGATCTTTTGGAATTGAAAGCACTTGAGGCCTAGGGCAATAGTCCCTATCAAGATAAGATAACAACAGGTCTATTTCCGAACCCATAACGCGGTCAAAACTGGTCTTATTTGGGTTAGTTAAGTACATTTATGGGCTGGCATAATATTATAATAAATAATTAACCAAGCCCCGCCTTCCCAGCAAAATAAATGATTATTAAGGAACTCCTATACCATCGAACAAATCAGCTTGACATGAAAACTAGACTGCGAATAAATCTTTCATGGTCTGTACATTTTCTGAGAACTCTCTTCAGATCATATCTCTTGTCTGTGGAGCCGCAGATGACTCAAATCATAAGCCGGCTCTCAATACTTTTTTATGCTTCTCTCTGGAACAATAAAAGTATTTCATCTTCAATTAGCTTTCAATGTTGTCTTCTGTGTGTGTTTTTCCATCTTTTCACGTATTAATTCGGTTGGTTTTCTTCAGAAATAATAAACCACAATTGTTCCATATGCTCTTCTTTCTCTGGTCTTCCGTGTGCTTTCTTTCGCCACCAGTTCAAGCACCCCTTCTCCTTCAGTGCGCCCCACAGGGAACCCCCTATTCGGAGCAGCTTTAATTAATTTGATTCGCCGCACTGGGCGCACAATTCCAACGATGAAAACGATGGAGCCACCACGACGACGACGGCTACGACGGCGACGAAGTCTTTGGGGTTGGGATGGCCAGCCCTGGACTAATGGATTGTTTGCCGCTTGTATTTTGTTTACGATGCTGGCCGATTGAAAAATTGTTATACACACACTCTGCTCCGCTCTGGACTCTGTGCTGTGCACACACATGTGAGTACGAATTTTATGTACATATGCTCGCTCGCCGGCGTTTGACCCACAATATCTTGTCGTTGGAAATAGTCTTATTGAAAATATGCTTTGTTGCACGCATCGTCAGTGAACTGGAAACTGAAAAATCGGGCAGGCAAGCAAGGGGGGGACGGAGTTCGTAAAACAAAACTCTACTCAGTGGAAAGCAGGCCATGCAATTACCAAAAATAGCCCCAAAAGTCTCTCGGCTCTCCTCAATCAGCGCCACGCATCAGCTTTGAGTATTTTTTGGGTCCGGCCCTGCCTGCACTGGGATATTTGGGCTGGTCACGAAAGGCGTGTCGCATTCTGGCTTTCAAAAATAATAAAAAATCCAACACTCCAGCAAGAAAAAACCATTTTATAATGACTTCAGCAAAAAAGTTGTGAGGGGGAAACCTAAATGAAAAGAAAAACGTATTGGAAAATCGTTTTCCAAAAAGTTGTTTGTTGATTCTTTGAATTTATAGGCAAACAAAAGTATTTGGGAACTAATCGTAAAAGAAAGGCTTTATATAGACTGATTTATTTACTAGTTCGTTAAACTCTAAAAGAAATTATACAAAAGTCGAAGCCCCCTTTTTTAAATAGGTATTATTATAGATAATTACTTTTAAAATATCAAAGATGGTACAGAAATATTTATCTACAAGAATTCATTACTTAATCTTCCCGTTCCTTGTGAAGAATACTTTTATTTTTGCGTAATGTACACAATTTCGGAATGCCCTCATGATGTCATATGTCTCTGGGATCTTATGACTTTATTTTCCAGTCTTCTTTAGACGTTTCTTCTGTGTACACACACAAAACACAACAAAGCTGAAGAATGAGCTGTAAGGAAAGTGCGACACATGGCCAGCATTAGCATGGCTTTCTCAGATAGTGTTTCTGTCGCTCACAAAAAATTGAGATATGATAACAGTTACGGTTAGGCAGTTGGCTGATATGCATATCAGATAAGCCGGTAAAAAAAAGAAGGTAGCCCGAGACCGAGGTAGCTGAGGTGTAACCCAATTTCCGGCACATTGCCCAAGAGCCCAATGATCCGTGGTAAGCGTTGGGAAAGCGCCAAAAAAGGTGTTAAGCCGATCCGAAATCCCGGCGACGTGAGTGGAGCACACACGATGCACTGGGGGACAATAAGCGCACAGCACACAAAAAAAGGGGGTTGCCATGGCGGCTGCACTCGCTGACACAGATGCGCCCATATATATCGGTTATTCATAGAGTTTAATTGGGTGTAATTAGGGTATGACGACGACGACGACGATGATGAAGACCAATTTGGTGATATGCATAATTGAAGTGGGCTGCAATCCGATTTCCAATTAAGACAAACAAACCATGACAAAACGACGCCTAAATTGGATAACAACTAAATGCGAACAAAGTCGCAGTAATTGTGCTCTAATGTAATTTGATTAGAAATCACGTGGCAATTATCGCCTGAGCTGGAGAAACTGGAGAAGTTCTCAGAACTTAAAGTATGCGGAGCAGGGGCGAAGGGAGCAAGGAGCATGGAGAAGCCAGTGGTACGGGGCAATGCTCCGCGACCCAGTATATTGCAATACACTGGGGGAAAGAACCATAAAGCAACATGTTCTTATTATTTATAAAATCACAATTCGTTCTTAGATGATACTCAAAGTGTAAGAGCTTTAAAAATCTACTTTTGTTAAAGGCAATTCTCTTCAAACCACTTATGACCAACTTTGTACGAAAATAATTAATAAATTAAGTTTATGGAGTGTCTTTACGGAAGCTAGAGATTTTTTTTTAAATGTACACAAGACCTAAACAACTTTTAATAAAAGGTAATACCAGAAAAGGTTTAAAATACCATTTTGTATTAATTTTCTTAGTTTTTCTCCCATAAGTATACACAATTCATACATAAGTATTGTACCTTAATTATTTTTAGTAGGATAATATTTAAAATAGGTCAAATCTGGTCTGTAATATTATAAAACATGGTTAGGCGCCAAATTTTAAGCTCGGAGTCTGAAGGAAACTGTATTTTATCTATATTGTTTTAGTACAAGGACACTTTTTATATATTTCATATTTTTATATATTCCATGATAATTAAATAAAAATTTCATCAATAACTTCTTTTTTTATCATAAAACATGGTGGGGCAGCAATTTTTAAGCTCGGAGCACGACAGTTATGCTCTTTATTATCAAATAACTTCCAGTTTAAGGAGTTTAAGACTTTTGGCTTGCCCCAAACGACTTTATTTTCAGTGCATTGAGTTTGTGGAGTCACAGCAAAAATATTTTTGCGTGGGGCCAACGACGTCTGGTAATAATACTTGATACTCGCGGGGACTTGAAGACTGGAAGACGTTTGGAGACCTGGGCGCAAGGAAGGGCTGGGCACACAAACTGGAGGGGGACAGGCATCAGGCATCCGCCATGTTGGCCAAATGGCGGCGGTGGCGTTGGAGTTGCAGCAGTTGTTGTTGCCGTTGGGAGCCATGTGCAGAGTTGCCAAGAGCTGCGATCAAATGCGCTCCAAAGATCTCTTGCATGCATAATGACGATGCCCGTCTGTGCTGTGTATTTCTGCCTGCTGTCGCCGGTGTTTCGTAAAATTGTGTGTGCTTACAGTAAGAACAAAAACAACAACATAAGCAAATGCTAAAAACAAACACAAAACGCAATGCCTTAAAGTTCAAACCTCTCACTCGCACTTACTCACTGGCACGCACACACAGAGGCGTTGATGAAGACGACAGCAGATACAACAACTACAGCAACAACAACACCGATCCATTGCCGGCGGGTTGGAATTGGACAGCTGCCGCCAAGATAGATAGATACTCGTATTCCGGCTGGCCTGGCCTGGCCCAAGTATTTTTGTACTTTAACGGGCCATGGAGAAGCACAGGCCAAAAAGAACAGCCACCGAAAACAGAAAAAAAGAGACGGGCAACGAAGTTTCTACACTCTACAAAAATATTATTGGCTAGAGAAAAGTTATCGATCATGGAAGTTATCGATAGGTGAGAACGAAAAAGGTATAGGAAGCCTTCCAGTGGAAGGTGAATGACTTCCGGGAAGGATTGTCGGTTGTCGGGAAAAGTTATCGATCATGGAAGTAAGAGTATGAAAAAAATAAAAGAAAGAAAGTGTGGGGAAGAGAGAGTAAAAGATAGGGTGCCCGTTTAACGGAGTGGAAGGGAAAAGACCCTCCAACTTCCAGATGCGAAACAGGCATCTCTCTTTTTTAATTAGGGAAACAGCGGGCGCAAAAAGGGTCTCTGCACTTGACACGCAATCCGGGACAGCGTTGGCTCACTCCCCCACATAACCACTTCCTCCAACCTACTACCCAGGGACCAAACACCCGACCGACCTACCGCCCCCATCGTTAGGCCAGCAACAAATTGACGCAATCTGATTAAAAACGCATCAAAATAAAACTAACTGGTGGTCAGGGGGGAAGGGACAGCCTATGCTAAATGCTCGTAAAAGTAATTTTGTTGCCCCAAACACTCACACAGAGAGAGACACACGCACGCGGAAAACGCCACTCACGCAGACTAGAGCTCTCGGCCGCACACACACACACATAATTTAGGGGTGCAGGCGGAAGCGAAAAAGGAAACACTAGAGCTCTTAAAACAGCCGTCGTCCCCTTTTTGCGTACGCAGCATCCGCAAAAGAGTGCCAAAAACAGAGTGGTAATGCCGGGGATTTACCACAGTGAGCACTCGCTAGAAGTGGAAACGTTTCCTCTTTTGCTTTGAGCAAGAGGATAATAGGGGCAACCAAATAAAACAAATTAAATATATTTAAGGTGATATTTAAGTTATACAAATCATATTGTCTGAACCAGAAGGTTCACCTTATTGAGTCTCAACTGGATTTCAACCTTCCCAGTCCAGGTTCCACTGTGCTGGTGTATTGGTGCCGTATATGACCGAAAATCACAGTGCGGGCGGAAACTGAGTGCCGTCATCAGAGTACGCATACACTCAGGGCCGGGGAAAGAGAAAGATAGAAAGGGGCAGACAGATGAAGTCAGCCGCTTGCAGAGGGAGAATGAGGAGAAAGGTGGAGAATGAAAAGGAGGGAGCGTAAACTGGCAGCTGCCCAACAGACGCAGCCAGAAAAAGTGTCCGCTAAAATCATTTGTTAAGTGCGGTGGCCATGACAACTGGAGTCCTGCTGGTCAGATTTCCAGCCTCGATTTTCCCGTCTCCCTCGGGCAGCTGCCACACACACATATGCACGTTCTTCCATCATCATCATTGTCGGCATCGTCGGCATCAACACACCAGCAAAACGAACAAGAACAACAACACAGCAGTGTGCAGCCTCCCATTCAAAGTCCCCCCCATACCCCTGCTCATCCTTCGTTCGCTTCCGTGTTTCGAAATTCAATTTATGTATACTTTATGGTGCCGCAGCCGGCTCCCCCATTTGTGGAGCCCAGTGAGGCGGAGAAAATTGTAAGTTCAGGAAAATCGATTTTCTTGTTGTATATTTGTTGCCGTTCTTCTCTTTTTTTTTTTTTTGTTTCGGCCCGCGGCAGACAGGGCTAATTGGTGTTGCATTTTTCTGCGGCCGTCGCCAGTTGCAGTTGCAGTTTGCACTCACCTCGTTGCGCTATTTCGGTTGCTCCGGATTCGGGAATCTCCTTTGGGCGAAATCTCTTTGGGCCACGGAAATCGCGTCCAGAGAGAGCGACAGAGATGCGACACTCACTTACTCACTCACTCTTACTCACTCACTGCTGGCTGCAGCAATGTTTCTCTTCACTTGCAGCACTTTTTTTCGGTCACACATTCACCCGCGACTCGCACGCGCTTTCCGCGACTTTTTTTCGATTGCAACGTTTGGACTATAAATGCAACTGGCGATGCCTCACATGCTGCATATTTTTCGCTGGCTTTTCACTTTTTTTGCAGCGGAATTGGGAGCAGAAAACAAACTCGGCCGAAAAACCGCAGCGAGTTGTTGTTGGCAGAGGAGTGTGACCGCGACTAAGGCGACGGAATATACCACTGCGGAAAATATACCGCAATTGGGCTGCCACAGCTGTTGGCGCTGCAAAGTGCTAGAGATGAGCGTAATCGTTTCGCAGTTCAATGCGTTATTGTGAATAAACTTTTTAAGTTTTGCCTATCTTTTTTGCTAATTTAGCGAAAGTCCATAGTTATATTCACATTAATAAATTAATCTTTTTAAAACAATAATTTCTACAACTACATTTTTATTGTTCAAGTTTGAGGTCTCAATTAAATAATTAATCAAATTAAAAAAGCTTTCCAAATTGATACATTTTCTTAAAGAATTGTATTAAAGCTTTATTGTCAGCATCAATTTTAGCAAAGTTCATCCCTAGTTTGAATTTTTGAACTCACATATGTTTCAGCTTTAAAATTCTTGTGGCGTTTTAAGTTGAAGACTTGGTCACACTGGCTGGAAATTACTTAACATGCTGCAAGGATTGATTCAAAGGTAAATAAATCGAGGATAAACAAGGATTTAATGTATGAATAACTTCGATTTTATTCCTTTGCAGGACCTGCCTGGCGGTGGCCAACACCGCTCAAACTCTGCTTGTGCGGGAGAAGCACGCCTTTAACCGGGCGCTGCTGAAGCCGAAAGTTCGCTGTCATTTCCCAAAACCCATGGAAGTAAAGCGAATCAATGTACACGGCTGGGATACAAGGATGTCCACGCCCGAGGGACGACGCGTGCTGATGCGCAGGATACTCAAGGGTCGCCACGACCTGTCACATTAGCCTCTTGTTGATTTAATAAACCTTCCTTTATTTACACAAAACAATGTAACTATCTACATTATACTAATAGCTAGATGTTGCCGGTCGCCGGCTCAGTTTCCGTTTCTCTGATTCGCTGGCACTCCCAGGAAGGCTGGGGCTCGATGGTAGATCTGCTGTATGCTCTTCGATGACTTGGAATCGTCTAGGATGAATACAAAAGGTACAGTGCTGGAAACTCGTTGACCCTGATCCCGGAAGTATCCCTGTGGCAAGGTCAGTTCTCCACCGGGTAAGAGACAGTTCACAAGAGCCATACGACCCAGAGGCATGGCTGGGATAAGGAACAGTCGCTGTTGCTCGTAGTCAATGGCGCGGACAACTCCTAAAAGAAAATACACAAGGAGTTAGCAGAGCTCAAGAGGATCTCCATTAAAAACTCACCTATTCCCAAACACTGAGGCAGGCCAGCCGCTCCTTGGTGACACAGATAGACCACATTGGCCTCCATGCCGTGGATCAGCTCTTCGCGCGTGTAATCCTCACTGGTGGGATGTTGGATCTTCAGGGCGTCCAAAGGCACGCCAAGGGGCCGACAGTCTGCCAGGGACTTGGAGTTTATGGTGAGACACTCACTAAGGCGGGCCAAAAGGTTGGAATACCGCATATCCTTGGCACTCAGGCTCCACGTTCCGCGCTCCTTTGGCGGCACAGCACTCAGTAGCTTGTGGAGCGTATATTTTGGAGTTTCCGTAACCCAAAACTCCTCCGCCGTATAAATAATGGGTTTGGTCTGCCTGAGATTGCTCCACTCTAGCGGGGAATCAAAGTTGTTGATCGCAATTGGACTGGCAATCTGTATCAAGTCCGTGGGTCGTATGCGGTCCACCAGCAGGGCCATCAGTTCGGTTCCAAAGCCCTTGTTGTAGCCCATCGTGTTGACTAGCCAGGGAATATTGTCGTACTTTGAATCCTTCCGGACATCCTGAATCAACTGGATGACTGCCCTGGCATACTGTTCCGCGCACATGACTATGTTGGTATGGCCCACGACATAGGCGTGATCCGGTTGCTTGTTCCTCAGGAATCCCGGTCCCAAGAGCGGTTCATCGATGACAGTACACGACACAGTCTGGGGAACAAAGACCTCCGGCTGCCCAATGTCCAAGTCAATGAGCAGGAGAGAAGGGAACTGACCCAGATTGCGATTGATAAGGTAACGCAGCAAACTGGACTTTCCCACTCCCTTTCCACCTGCTATCATCACCCGACTGCTGGCCTTTA